>ML406603.1:0-14866 GCA_005239525.1 Nicotiana knightiana | reverse complement strand
AGTGGTGGTGGGGTTCTTAAAGAAGAATATATTCACCCGCTTTGGGACACCAAGGGCCATTATAAGTGATGGAGGCACGCATTTCTGCAATCGTGTTTTTGAAAAGTTGCTTGCTAAATATGATGTACGTCACAAGGTAGAAACCCCATATCACCCCCAAACTAGCGGGCAGGTTGAGGTATCAAACCGGGAAATAAAGAGTGTACTAACCAAAACAGTTAACGCCACAAGAAGTGATTGGGCGAAGAAACTTGATGATTCCCTCTGGGCCTACATAACCGCATTCAAAACACCAATCGATATGTATCCATACAAGTTGGTATTTGGTAAGTCCTGTCACCTGCACGTGGAATTAGAACATCGAGCCTGGTGGGAATTGAAGCAGCTGAATCTGGATTTCGATAGTGCTGGAGAAAATCGAGTCATAGAATTACACGAATTAGAAGAATTCAGAAGCCAAGCATTTGAAAGCACCAGGTTGTATAAGGAACGAATGAAGAGACTAAATGATAAAAATATTGTCGACCGAGATTTCAGACCAGGAGACAAGGTATTACTGTATAATTCAAGATTAAGAATGTTTCCGGGTAAGCTACAGTCCCGATGGTCTGGCCCGTTTAAAGTGGTCAACGTATTTCCTTATGGTTCTGTGGAGATTACTGCTGAGAATGAGTCTAACACCTTCAAGGTCAATGGACAACGATTAAAAGATATGTGGGAATGACTGAAGCCAATGTGTTGGCTATTGTGCATCTGGATAAACCTAAAACACCAGACGATCCTTAAATGGCTTTTATGCTGCGTCGTGCCGTGACGTTAAATCAGGCGCTTCATAGGAGGAAACCTATTGATTTGTTGTAATCGTCGTGCCATGACAGTAAATAAAGCGCTTGTTGGGAGGCAACCCAATGCGTAGTAAATCTTATAGTAGCTAAAAGTATTTCGTGAAATTATAGGTACTAATGAGCTTGCAGGTGAATTTGGGTGAAAGGAGGAGTGTTTTAGCATGACGGAAGGTGGGGACATAGCCGGGGTTAAGCCGGCCTTATGCCCCAAACGCCCAGCAAAAGCTAGGAGAACCCAGGACTTAAGCCCCAAACGCCTGGCTAACGCCAGGGGGCAGCTGGCGTTAAGACTAAAACGCCTGGCTAACGCCAGGGGGAAGCTGGCTTTAAGAGTAAAACGCCTTGCTAACGCTAGGGTGCCCGGGATTTTTGATTAAAACGCATGACTAACGCCAGGTAAGTCCCCTCTTCCTATTTTTTTCATCTCCCAACTCTCTCTCAAGCAAGTTTCACTCCCAAGCACACACCCAAACACGTATTGTTTCTCATACCCACATCAAAACACATAGTTTAACACACTCATCTTCACTACTTCAACACACATTAACACCCCATCATCACCCACCACACACACAAGATCTGCACAGGTTATATTTCGTGGTGCACTTTATCTGGCTAACACACATCAATCCGTGAGGTATGATTCTAGCCTTATCCTTTATTAACTCGAATTTGCGCAAATGAAAAGTGTATCCTTGATTTCATGATGAAGTTTTATGGGTTTATGAAGTTCTTGGTCATGTTGTATGGTGTTATGCACCCCAATTCCTGAAACCCTTTAGGAATGAGCTGAAATGGTGAAACTAAGTGGTATTATGGAACCCCAAACTGATTTGGGTACATGAGGCAGTCCCTCAAGTCCGTAAGAGCTCCCATGGAAATTGTGCCAGCCAAATGCTCGATGTAATGCCTCAATGGAAATACATGTCCCATTTGGAGCCCGAGTCTCCGGGAAATACACCACTAGCGTCATGCATCTTGAATTCCATGAAATTTTAAATGAAAAGTGGCTCACAAGAAGCCAATAGGTAGCAATGTGTGTCAATTGTCATAAACTCGCCAAGGTGAAGTCTGAGTAACCTTCGCAAAGTGCGAAAACGGATAGTATATACTTTGTGACACTCATTCATTACTGATAAATTGTGCAGGTCAAACAATGCTACCTAGAAGAGCCACCGGCAAGGGAAAGGCCACATCTTCGGCCCCACCGAAAACCAAATCAAAATCCCCAGCACCTCAAAAGAAAATAAAAGAAAAGGAGGAGATGCTACTTCTAGCATGACTGGTGAGGAAGCAGTAGCTGTTGTGGCTGCTATGAGGCAGCGACCCGTTGGTCAAAGGGAATATGGTGTCAACAACATACCACCACACTCCAGGAAATGGTATGCTCATTGCAAGCCCAAGCATGTCCATCCGGAAGGAGCCATCAACGAGGGGTGTGTTAGAACTAAATTCCTAGCAATTTGGAGGAGAATCCATGAATTGGGTCTGGGATATGTGTTCAAACACCATGGAAACATCAACCTCAATTTAGTCCGGGAATTCTATGCAAGGTTTGAACCTAAGGACAAGGAAGAATTGGTGCCAATTTGTGGGCACTTGGTGGATTTTTCAGCCAAGGCCATATGTGATTTCTTAGGTGCACCAAATGTTCCGGTGGAGCCTCTAGAGCAATTTATCCGCCATCCTAACTATAGAGAAGTGAGGCATACACTTTGTGGGGTTGATTCCAAGGCTGCCTGGATTCGGGATAGATCCACTAATCGTCATAAAAGGTTTCCCAAGAAGAAGATGAAGGCTGAAACACAGGTATGGCTGAAACTGATTAATGCACGGATACTACCGTGCACCCATGACACCTTAATCAGCCGAGAGAGGATTTGTGTGCTCTACTTCATCATGACAGGGCAGCAAGTGAATGTGCGCCACCTAATTCGCTATCAAATGGGGTTGGTGCGTTTCAACAATAGAATTGATCGAATCCCTTTCCCGAATTTCCTGACTCAGTTCCTGCTAGATAAAAAGGTAGCGGTTGAACCCGACTTTGACCACATTATTGATCAACAACTCACCCGGAAAACTGACATCACTGGCTTAAGACTGAAAGAGGAGTCTTCACTGACCAATGCCAAGCGCAATGCCAGGGATGATAGCTTCATGGCCCATATCTATGGGATTATGGATTTGCAGTTGCACATAGGAGGTCATCCAGCGTCAGTTAATGAAAGGGATGAGTTTGATCAGAGATACCTGCTCAATGCTCATGCTCAGCAGATGATATGAGTAGGTGAGGGATACAGGCTCCCAGATGATGAAGATATAAACACACCTGAAGATTCTGATGCGGAGCCAATGCGCTTGGATGAGGAAGATAATGGAGAAGAGGAGTTTGAAGAGGAATGGAGAGCGTCCGATGATGAAGACGCTGATTGACCAGGAAGTATCTCGCACCTTGTTTTACTTCTTTATTTGTCTATACATGATGCGCTGAGGACAATGCATGAACTAGGTGTGGGGTGCTGTATATATATATGTTTTGTTGTGAATTGTTTTGCTTGTTGAAATTGTGAAATTTGGTAGTGAATGTTTTTATTTTGTTTGTTTTTAGCTTTTATGTTTAGTGAATGTTTTTAGTTTGTTTGTTTTTAGATTTTATGTTTTTATTTGGTTCAACAAAAAAAAAATTTATTAGAAATATGGGGACTCTTCCCGACGATGGATCTATTAGACAGTTCTCTTGAGGGAAGTAAGTCTAAAGAAAATACCAAAAAGATTTTTGTTTTAGGTAGTGTAGTAATTCCCCCTTGGATTTTCTTTGGACCACGGTTCTTTTCCAAGGATTTTTAATTGAACCGGGTGTAGGTAATTTTTAATTTTTAGGAGTAGGAATCACATAGTTGAGGGCTTAATCGTAGCAATATCTCGAAACGTCGTGATGCCTTGAGAATAGTCAGTACTTTGGTTGTGAAGTTTAGGCTCAATTTTTTGACTGCAGAATGCATATCTTAAATCGAGGATTCTTAAATTTGCTTAACTGCTTTGACTGGAGTGTCGTGATAGATCCAATCCTGAGTGAGTTATGTGCCATGTGTGTGTGAGATTTGTATATTATTCTGTCATTGCATTTGATGTCTAGAACTTACCCCGTGTGTGTGCAAAGAGAAATAGTAGTTTTGTTCAGTCTTGGAAGTGATATAGGCGTTTCTTTGTTGAGCCAGATATTTATATTTTACCCACCTAATTGTTATGTATCGTAGTTAACCTCGATGAGCCTATAATCCTATTTCTTTGGCAACCACAGTACAAGCCATACCCCTTTATTTGAATCGATCTTATATTTGAACCTTGTCACCTCTCGTAAACACTGGAAATGTGATGAAATATGGAAAAATTAAAGTGTGGGGTGGTAGGTTGGTTTTTTTAGGGGAATAATTGAAATAAGGAGAAAGGTGCGCTGTTTTGAAAAGTAAGAGTCACTTGAGAAAAAAAAAAGAAAAAGAAGAAAAAAAAATAAAAAATAAATAGTTGTATTGTTGTGAAAGATAAATATATATGTGATGACTCTTAATGTAATTGTGCTTAAAGAAGTATGGGGTAATAACATTGATGTGAAGGTGGAGTTTGGCTTAATATAAGTTTGAGGTTGAATGCGAAAGTATATGTATTAATGTGCTTAGGGAGGTGTAGTCACTCTTATATCCAAATGTATCCTACCCGTCCCGCAGCCTACATTACAACCGAATAAAGTCCTACTTGATCCTAGACTGAATGAGCTCAATTAGTAGAGCAGTACACTACGGGCAAGCTTATGCTGCATCTTTTGTAGCATATGAATATTATTTCTGAGAGTGAGTGAATTCTTTCTATCTTGAGTTCCTAAGTGTTCTTAGATTTTATTGTGTGTGGAACTAACTCTTTGATTTGGTGAGGGCGCATGATTCATGAAGGAAAGGTAATGATGTTGACCTCTAAGTTAGAGTAGTGAGTGGATTGTGAATAAATCATGGTATATGTGACTCGACTATTGAGGCGAGAATGTCGCACCTTTTTGCCTAAACTATTTTAAAAATTCTTGGTATAATGCGTTAAGGGATTTGCTTAATAAGTTGTGTTCATGAGTGTAATTTGATTGCTCGAGGACGAGCAAATGTTTAAGTGTGGGGTATTGATGTGTGGCTAAAATTTATGGTTTAACACGTTATATGCCTTACATTTTATGTGCGTTAATGGTAAAAATACACTTTTTATGTGCATAATGGATTCTATGTCATGTGTAGGTGAATTGGAGATGGAAGCCGAGCTAAATGGATGCATAAACGTCGAAAATACGCTCAAGAGGCGAAGAGGAGTGCACCGGGCTATAGCCGGGCATTTGGGCTATAAAGCCTGGTGAGGCCAGGCGTTAGCCAGGCGCCAGAGCCCAAACGCCAGGCCTAGCCAGGCGTTATCCAGGCGTTAGAGCCCAAACTCCAGGCCTGGCTAGGCGTTATCCAGGCGTTTGGCCTGTAACGCCTGGCCCTTGATCCGGTCAAATCCGAGTTTTGAAGAGTTTTAAGTGTTTCCCGGTTGGAATAGAAGTCTCATACACGTTTAGGGTGTATCCCAAACATATAAATAGACCCAAAAACACAACTTGAAGGGAGAAGCCATTAAAGTGAAGAAAAACCTTGTGGATTACTACTCAGCAAAGCAGAAACACTGATTTTTATCTCCTTATTTCATTACTCTGTAATTCAATTATGCAAGTTATTTTAGAATTGATTCTTATGAATATGAGTAGCTAATTTTCTTAATCTAGGGTTTTGGTGGAACCCGTTGGGGGATAAACTTATGGTGATATTAATATAGTTTGGTTGATTGTTCTTCTCTATTTGTTCAACTACGTTCTTGTTGTAGTTAATTGAATGGCCATCAATTAGCTGTGCCTATTTGGTATGTATCTACCTGAAAGAGAGTGTATATTTAGGTAATTGTTTGAACAACACCACTCCCAGAGTATAGACGAAAGTCATAACCGAGGGTTTAGAGGTTGGATTAGAGATAACGATACCTCGGGTGCAATCTAAAGTGAACTGTAATGCAATCTAGCTAGCGTAACTTGAGAGAGTGCGTCTAGTAAATTATCATAATTACTTGAGAGAGATTTATGGTAGATAGAGTGTTCATGATTGATAGAGATAATTAATCAAGTTATATGAAATATCCGAGAAGTAAGTTCACCAACGGGGGAAACCATAGCCTTAGACCTTTATCATAATTGTTTCCAACACATTGTTAGTAATTGTTAGTTATTATTATTGTCAGTAGAATTAGTAAAACATCACCAATTTATATTCAAAAAGTCTTGAGAGAATTTATTGAGTAAAAGTTGCGTATTCTAAAGACTTGATTGATACGTTAATTCCCTGTGGGATCGACTCTGGGCATGATACCCCGAATTATATTTGCAACGCCTGTTTTGTCTATTATTAGAGATGCTTGAGCGTGATCAGACACCTCGAAGCTGTGAGGAGTGAATACAGATGGGTGGAAGAGGTCGTTCTGCAATTACCCTCTCGTGAAAAGGATATTACGTTCCACGTAGAGGGATTTCTGACCGTGTATACATATCCTTTTACATTAGGTCCCCTCGAACCACTCGTGCACGAGTTCTACCAAAGGTACTAAGTTACCCTGGACCAGATCCACCCGTCCTTTTGGTGGATCATGATAATGATGAGGTTTTTTGTCGAAAAGTCCGAGATCGAATTCACCCTCAGCCACCTCATTCGATTATATCGGCCTTAGCATTTCTGAGGTCTAATCAAGCTCCAACGCCGGTCTACCAAATCCTTCTTTGCTAGCAATGACAAAAGCAGGGATCGAGGCTGGATGAGCCGGTTCATCAGAGTGAGGACCATCGACATCATTCTCTCAGAGTTCCTTCCATTCCCCGAGAAATGGAACTTCACACATGAGTAAAAATGTGATGCTTTATCTTCTTATCATTGATTTTTCTATACTTCGAGCGACTGTTCCCTTTATTTTCTCTCAGTGGTCCCGTGGTTACCTGATGCGATCCTCGATCTCGAGGACTGGGCTCGCAAATTGGTAGCTATTTCGACATACGATAAACGCACGTGGCTGGACTTGTCGAAGGGAAAGTAGGAGGCGAAGCAGCATGGTATATGTTATAGTACTTCTACCTTTTTTTAAAAGATACGTTTCTTTGCAAGACCTAAGTTCTCTGTTACAGGCATTGGTGAGTTCTTCGAGATGAGGCCGCCCCCTCTCGGTGAGGAAGAGGAGCCTTCGGGGTCCAAGCCAAAGAAAGATAACAAGAGAAAAAGGTCCTCGAAGGACGAGGACTCCCGAACCAAAGCAAAGCCAGCTCGGGGACGTAAGAAGAATGTAGTCATCAACGAGGTCTTCGATCCGTCGATCCACGGGTGATGATGACGACGAAGTGGAGGGTTCGACGTTGGTGACTCGATCCAGAAAACCTTCTGAGGTAGTTAAGCCCGCAGAAACCGAAGCCCTTAGCTTCTAAGGAGGAGATCAAAATAAGAAAACGGACAAAGGTTCTTCGTCTCCTGATTTGCTGGTTGCTTCTCAGACTTCGGGGAATACTTTGAAGGGAATAAGCGTCGAAGCATCTCTACCCGATCAGAGTGCCTCAGGTGATTTCCTCGACGCCGTGATAGTAGGTCACTCAACATCATTTACATCTTTCTCTGAGGATACCATTAGGGATGCTCGGGACCTGAAGATGCCCGAGTTAGACGGAGTCCCATGTGATAACGACCCCTTCCAGGGTTGCTTTATTGGGGTCGATGAGGCAAAACCAGCAGATGCAAACTCGATCTTCGAGGAGGCTCAACGACTTTTCTCAATTGTGAGATTTTAATAGTACCATAATCTTTCTAACTTCATACGTTCTTCATTTGTCTAAACAAATTTTTCTTTCTGTAGGCCGTCGACAAATTTAAGGCTGAGCTATGTTGATGTGAGGCCGAGTTACGAAGATCTTTGAATGAGGGGAAGACCCTCAGACTTATTTGTGCTAAGAAGTAAAAAGAACTGATACATCTTTGATCGGAGTTGGCCCAAGCTCGTGAATATGAGGACGAGCTTGAGAGGCAGGTAACCTCTCTTTTGAAAGAATATGGGCTTCCTCTTCCATATTCAGAGGCTAACACTTCAATGACTCAGTTGCAGTAGAAGGTAGCGATGCTCGAACGTCTTCGAGTTGAGGTCACCCAAGTCAACTCCGAATGAAACGAGTGGAAAGCACATATGGATGTCCTTGCTGCAGCAAAAAAGGAAGCATTGGCTAAAGTATACGCCCTCGAGATTCAACTCCACAACGCTTGAGAGAGAAATTTAGTTCAGGCGGGCAAGATAACTGAGCTCGAGGCTGGTCTCACGAAGGCAAAGGACGAAATCGAGGAAGCCCGAGCCGAAGCCAAAGAGATACAAGTAAAGGCCGACAAGAAGGTAGCCATCCATTTGAAAGATGCTACTGATTCTCAAATGGAGTTGAGGGGGTCTCCGATCGAGAGAGGAGAAGCAACGACTATGCCCGATGCAGACTTTGGAGGGAAACCCTCGAGGAGATTCATGCTAAGGGCTTCGATCTCTCTGAGGAGATAGATCAGGCTAAGGCATACGAGATTGGCACCAAGTTCCTCCTTTCTTCCGATGATGAAGCCGATGCTGAAGATGATGAAGAAGAGGCTGACGAGGAGGCTGGTCCCGAGGGGGTTGATGGAGAAAAATCCCCGAAGAGGAAAAGACAAAGTCCCCGACGGTAGACTAGGTCTTCTTTGATTTTTGTAAAGGGCTCCATATGGGAGTATTGTAAATGTAGTTTTGTACCATTATATCGATATAAAGAACTCTTTGTTCTATCTTTGAGTTAATTTCCCTCTTGCCTTTGCTTTTGAAATTTGATGCTTGTAGCGATCAGTCCGATGTGTGGACTTAGAATATAAAACCCTTAGGTTTCGTGTTTGGTCGATGATTGATAATAAGTGACCATTTAGGGTCCGATGTTCGAGTAATAAGTGACCATTCAGGGTCCGATCTTCGATCTATGCTTTAGCTCGGGACTTTCGAGTTCGAACTAGGTGAGGTCCCGCGCATGGTGTGCTTTGGTCTTTAAGTTCTTTAGGTATCGACCCTTAGGATTTTTTACCATATCGACCCTTAGGCTCTTTTAGGTTGGCCCTTAGGCTCTTTCAGATTGGCCCTTAGGCTCTTACATATCGCCCTTAGGCTCTTATTAGATTAGGTCAATTCGACCTCTAAAATGGCTACAATTTTCCCCCTTTCTGGCTAAAGACTTTTATAAATTTTTTTATGCGGCATGTTTTTATTTTCGTCCAACTTTTTGATGGTTCGATTGATAGGAACCCGTTTATAAGTCGATGTGTGATGATAATTGAGTACCTCGTGAGGTTCTTTTGAAGGCTGATTTTCTCGAAGCCTTTTAATTGTTCAGAGCTTATTTTTGTTGAAGCCCCTTTGCTTATGCCGAGGGTAGCTTGATATAACCGGTTTTTTCAAAGTATTCGAAGGCCTTTAATTTTATGTCGGAAGTCGGATGTCTCCGAGCCGCATTATCTCGGCCGTAGCCTTTTATCTGACCATAGTCTTTATATTTGGCCGTAGCCTTTAGTCCCCGGGTAAGATGACCTCGGCCTTAATATCCACGGTATGCCTTTTTAGGGGTCTTACAAGTTCAAATACATAGACTTGGCCTTAATATCGGGGGTATGCCTTTTTTAAGGTCTTATAAGTTTGAGTATGCCTCGTTGAGGTCTTATGAGTTTGAGTCTTTGATGACTCGATAAGTTGATTGAAGATGACAGTGCCCGAGTGTTCAGGATTATTTTGCCCTTGAGCCGTTTCATGTAAGAACAATAAACTTCTTTGAGGCACAAAGTGTTTTGATAAACAAGAACTCTTCTTCGAATAATGCGTACATGTGTATTCTCTCGCGGGCTCGACTATTCTGCATGGACACAGCTCATTTGACCGTTTGGTCCATTACTACATTCTCCTATCGAGACCCTCTTTGGCATAACTTGTTTTCCTTGAAAACGTAACCTTCGAGGGTAATGCCCCCCAGTATTCGAGGTTGATTGGAAAATAAGCCTTGAATACTTGTTGATTTTTCCTTAGGTAGCATATATATGTTGCCTCGTTAAAAATCTTGCCGGTAAAACCCATTTGGGGTAAAACCCGATCAAAGGGAAAAAGAGCGCAACACATACTTTAAAACCCAAGGTCTTCAAGCTGAAGGGTGCTTCAATTCCTCTCAATCTAACACCTGTAACAAGTTAGTATGAAATATAAAAGAAAAGGAAGAAGGTTATATCTTAGCAATAATAGCATTTGAGCATCGATATATTCCAATTTTTTGGTAGTTGCTCGCCTCCCATAGTGCTAAGCTTGTAGGATCCTTTGCCTACTGCCCCGAGGACACGCTACGGTCCTTCCCAACTAGGTCCTAATTTCCCTTCATTTGGGTTTCGAGTGTTGAGGGTGACTTTCCTTAGAACCAAGTCCCCGACTCCGAAGTATCGAAGGTTTGTTCTTATGTTGTAGTACCTTTCGATCCATTATTTTTGAGCGGCCATTCGAATCAGAGCGGCCTCGCGCTTTTCATGTAATAGCTCGAGGGAGGTGTTCATGGCCTCGTTGTTTGAGTCCTCAGTGGCATGCTAAAATCTGATGCTTGGTTCCCCGACCAACGAGAACGGGGTATCCCTTGTGCTCGACTTCGAAGTTGTTTGATACACCCATAGTTCTTCGGGCAGCACTTCTCTCCACTTCCCCTTCGCCTTTTCTAACCTCTTCTTCAAGTTTTGAATGATAGTCTTGTTTGTGGACTCAGCCTGACCATTTGCACTTGGGTGGTAAGGCGTCGACATGACCCTTTTAATTTTATGATCCTCGAGGAATTTCGTCACCTTGCTGCTGATGAACTGCTTCCCATTATCACATGTAATCTCGGAGGGGATCCCAAATCGGCATATGATGTGGTCCCATATGAAGTTGATGACTTCTTTTTCTCTTATCTTCTCGAAGGCCTATGCTTCTACCCATTTTGAGAAGTAGTCAGTCATAAATAAGATGAATCTAGCTTTACCTAGTGCCGGTGGTAGGGGACCGACGATGTCCATCCCACATTTCATGAATGGCCACGGGGATAAGACTGAGTGTAGTTGTTCACCGGGTTGATGTATCATCGGTGCAAATTTTTGGCATTTGTCACATCTTCAAACGAACTCCTTGGTGTCCTTTTCCATGCTATCCCAGTGATACCCTGCTCTGATTACCTTTCGAACTAAAGAATCAACACCGGAGTGGTTTCCACAAGTGCCTTCGTGGATTTCTCGTAGCACATAGTCGGTGTCCCCCGGTCCCAAGCATACTGCTAGTTCTCCGTCGAAGGTCCTCCTATACAATGTTCCATTCTCATTGAGTGAAAATCGGGATGCTTTGGCTCGAAGGGCCCTCGAATCCTTTGGGTCCTTGGGGAGCTTCCCATGTTTCAAGTAGTCGATGTACTTGTTTCTCAAATCCCATGTTAGACTTCTTGAGTTGATTTCTGCATGGCCTTCTTTGATCACCGACTTTGATAGTTGTACGACAGTCCTCGGGATTATGTCATCTTCTTCAACCGAGGATCCCAAGTTGGCGAGTGCATCGGCCTCGCTATTCTGTTCTCGAGGTATGTGGACCAGGGTCCACTCTTTGAAGCGATGCAATGTCACTTGAAGCTTGTCTAAGTATCTTTGCATCTTGTCTTCTCAAACTTCGAAGCTTGCATTTACTTGGTTAACTACCAAAAGAGAGTCACATTTGCCTCGATGACCTCCGTTCCTAGGCCCTTGGCTAGTTCGAGACCTGCATTCATGGCCTCATACTCGGCCTCATTGTTAGTCAACTTCGATGTTTGTATGGATTTCCTAATTATGCCGCCCGTAGGCGGTTTTAGAACTATAACGAGCCCGGACCCTTTCACATTCGAGGCACCGTAAGTGAAGAGGGTCCATACCCCCCATGATGTGCCTGTTTTTAACAAGAGTTCTTTTTCTACTTCAGGCACGAGGGTAGGCGTAAAATCAACCACGAAGTCTGCCAAAATTTGAGATTTGATAGCCGTTCGAGGTCGATATTTGATATTGTACCCTCCAAGTTCGATGGCCCATTTGGCCAATCGGCCCGATAATTCGGGCTTATGCAAGATGTTTCGAAGTAGATATGTAGTTAACAAACATATAGGATGACATTGAAAGTATGGTCTGAACTTCCTAGATGCACTTACTAATGCAAGAGCTAATTTTTCAAAGTGCGGATACCTAGTTTCAGCATCTCCCAGCGCCCGGATTATGTAATAAATAGGGAATTGCGTACCTTGTTCTTCTCGAACCAACATGCCACTTACCGCAACTTCGAAAACCACCAAATACAAGTATAGTGTTTCATCCTCCTTCGTGGTATGGAGCAAAGGTGGGCTCGAGAAATACCATTTTAATTCTTCCAAGGCCTGTTGGCATTCCGGAGTCCACACGAAGTTGTTTTTCTTCTTGAGAAGGGAGAAAAAGTGATGACACCGATCCGATGACCTCGAGATGAATCGGATTAAGGCTGCTATCCGCCCGGTCAGCCGTTGTACTTCTTTCACATTGTTTACCATGGTTATCTCCTCGACGACTTTGATTTTGTCAGGGTTGATCTCGATCCCCCTGTTTGACACCATGAAGCCCAAAAATACGCAGCCATTATCATGCGCAAGAAAAATGCCGAGGGTCAAACGGCGCGGACCAAGAATAATAAAATATGCATTGCCGAGGGTCGAATGGCCCGAACCATAGATGCATCTATCTGCCCCGCTCGCGAATCGAACATGCGACGCGGTTAACATAATACTAGGGCTACCCTGCTCACGAATCATACATGTGACTCGGGTCCCCGTATAAATATACATAAATACAGGGTCATCCTGCTCGCGAATCATACATGCGACTCAAGCACCTAAAGTTACACATATTCATACCAATAAACAACATTTTTATCAGGAAAATTAGCTGTTCAATGAAGCGATAAAATTCTCCTTTTAATAAACATGAGAATAGTATTTAAAACCTTTTTGGAGATTCACCTGCCAATTTCGACAGGGTTCCAAACTCTATAGATTTATCCGAAACACAATTATATAAGGACGAATCAATTCTCTTTTTAAATGATTAAGAAAGGTACACTCTAGTCTTCTTAGGAAATAAATTACTGATTCAATAGCATTAACAGTCTAATATTATTGAAAGGATCACATGTCCAACACGTAAGGCATGCTCGTGAGTCCTAGACTACCCAGACATGGCATAATAGTAGCTACGCACGGACTCCCGTCACCTCGTTGTCACACCTCTTTTTTTCCCACAAAACCCTATTACGAGGTTGAGTTAGAAGAGTTTTTCCAATTGAAGTGACGTTTTGAAAAGGGATTATTTATTATTTAGAGTCGCCACTTGGAATTGAGTTTTGGTGTTCCAAGTCACCTTTTATTTGAATCCCTTATCAAAAGGAAGGTTTGACTCCTAATTTAAGGTCTACGAAAATAAAAGACTGAGTAAGGAATTCTGTTGACCGAGGAGAAGGTGTAAGGCACCCCTCGAGTCCCATGGTTCTGGCACAGTCGCTTTTATTGACTATTGTAAGGCTTGAATCAATTTTGGCTATTCTTGTATTTATTGGATTTTTTCTTTTGCCTATTACCACTTAATTTGTATTTTATTAATTATTTGGACCCAGATGCAATACGCACACAAGGTATTTCTTTGAAGTTGGATATTAAATCAAGGTACAGAATGTACACATGATTAAAACATAATTATTTTAAATTTAAAGGTATCCAGACGCGAGAATGCGCATATAATCATCTTATTACTTAAGCGTATCAATCCAAGGTTCGGGTATGAACACATGGGCTAATATTTAAAATACATCTAAAAATTTTCTAGTGTTTTAGGGTATTTAATTTCTAAGCTTAACATTATTGTGAGGCTATAGTTTATGGATACCATTTTGGAGGAAATAATATAATTCAGTTATTAAGATAATGAGCCAAAGGACTATTTGTGCTTTCAATATACGTAATTCTAGTGAACTGCACATCTGAAAAATTGAGAAATTGAATAAGGATAGCGACATTAAAAGCAAAAGAATGTCGACACATCGCCAAGACTTAATTAACTCGTCTTTNCGATATAAAAGACTATGAAATATTCTCGCAGGTTTGCTTCTTGATCCGGTGATAGGAAGATGGATCTTGAAATCCTCTGCATGCATCCTATCAAAGCTGCTTGCGGCTGGTGTTGAGATCAAACGTTCCGCTTTCTCTGGCGAGATCTGGAATCTTATTTTTACACATCCAATCCGTGCTTTGTAGAAAAACCTACAAGCCATCACAAACAAACAAAACGAACAAAAATTTTCTGCCCCAATTTGCACTAGGAAATTTTTGTGAGTTATTGAAAACACATTAAACTATCTTTGCTATTGCAAAAATTTCTGCCCCAGTTTGCACTAGGAAATTTTTGTGAGTTATTGAAAACACATTAAACTATCTTTGCTATTGCAAAAATTAATNTTTCGGACTGGTTTGTTCAAAAATTTTGCAGCTGGGTTTGGCTGCATTTTTGGGGCTGAAACGTGGTGTTTTGGAGGAGGAAAAAGGTGTTTTGGAGGAAGAAACTCAGCACTGCTGCTGCATTTTTCAACTAAAGCAGGTTTTTTTTTTCTTTTGCTGTTGTTGCCTTCTTCTCTTAATTGTGTGTGTATTGATCCAAAGACCAAGATCAGAAAAATCCCCTCCCCCCTTCAATATGTATACCCAATATCTATATATATATATGTATATATATATATTTGATGAATGGAGGAGTTAGAGTTGGAGTGGGAGTGGAAGAATGTGGTTGAGAGACTTGAGGCTAAGAAAAAGGGATTTTGGGAGTTAGTTAAGAATTATT
>ML406600.1:34281-70035 GCA_005239525.1 Nicotiana knightiana | reverse complement strand
GGAGCGGGGGGGTGGGGGGTACGGCGGCGGCAGATGATGACAGTTCTATTCTATTCTCCAGTATATTATGCTTGACCAGTATCTGTTGCAGCAAAATGATGGTTCTTTTTCAATGGCTTGACAAATGCTGGCTATTTTTGGATAGCCAGTTTGAAAACTGACTAACCGGTGTTATTTTAACCAACTTTAGGGGGCTCTATATGTATTTGGCCCTATTAAAAAGAGTGGCAACGGATTTTCAAGCCCGTGTTACGTTGGGCCGTTCTAATGTTCTTAGGCCTTGCAAATCCGAAGCAATCAGCATTCAACTCTGACTGGATGGTGGGAAGTACTTGCCTTCTCTGATTTATTTGACACATACAATTTCTCTTCCATACACGCCATGCAAATTTGTAGGGCGGCTATTTGGGTTAAGTTAATTCTTAATTTTCTGTTAATTTAAAGGTTTTTTAAACTCTAATTCTTTAATCTTCTAGCTATAATTCGGGCAGCATATTTAAGGTTATAACAAGTTTTTGCAACTCTTGTGACAACCATGTTCAGTTTTTCATTTACGCAATTAAATTCCAACAGCATATAATCCCAATGGGTTGTTGGCATTTTCTACCAATAGGGACTCTCCCTTCACCACCCTCATGCAGATAACAGGACAGACAAGTTTATTACTACGATTTAAAGAGAAATTTCTGGAGAGCTAGAAAGCACTACTATCTAAAGGTAATACTGCTCCAAAACTTCAACTCCATGTTACATTTGCTAAAAAATAGGAAGTCCATCTTACTTCATCAAACATATATGCAAGCCTTTCTATAACTATCTAATCTATCACTTCGCGGATACCCCAAATACTGAAGGATAACCAGATTTTATACCATAGACGAACTTATGTAGTTCATTATACAAATATAGTGCCATGATGGAGGTAATATCGAGCCTAGCCCTAGCTAGTTTCTTCTGCAAAATTTATGCAAAACCAGTCATCCCAACATTTGAGCTAGATCGATTTGCTTTATGAGCCGGCTGAGTAGTAGCCTTCGTGAAGTACATGTAGTAATACACATTCAGGATCATGGTTGCAACTGTAAAGACTGCCCCTGCGATAAATACACCTTTTCTTAGTGTTTCACAAGAAAAGTTTTCTGCTAATATCATATCCCGATACTTGGTGTGGTAAGCATTTTTCTTTGCTCCAGCAACGAGACATGCTTCTGCAACCAGAAATGTCAGCCTGCAGATGTATAAATATTTAGTACACCTTCGCGAGTACAAAAAAAGAATCCTTTTAAAATGTCTTCACATATAGTAACATGAAATAGTAGAATCTCAGGATACTGCTAATATATCATGAAGAGATCACCCACAAAAGATGCTGTTTGGAATGTATCATCAGCATTAAGAATAAAATGGCAGAAATTATTGCAACATGGTGTTGCAATAACTTGATAACAAAGCAGAGTACAGAGTGCAATAGTTTAATGGTTATCCACCATCAAGCACTCCAATTTGAGACAAGCGCTCAGATACTGGATTTTCCCCCCCAAATAACAAACATGTGATCTGATTAAGCTACCTTTTCAAACATATCCATGGATAGAACCATGCATATCTATATACCAGCAGAATATAGTTCGATGCTGATTGTTCGCTGGATGACCATAATAATGTAGTTCCGACGGTACTTTTATATATGCATAAAAGAGGTAAAGAAGAGCAATGATGAGACTCGCACCATGACGATATGAAGTATATAATGGCCCATGCACGATTTGTGCCAGGAGATAAAGGTCTTCCGAAGCACATGCATTTTGTCACTCCCATAAGCAATGCCTCGCCTGAAAGAAGAAACAGGAAAGCACCTACTCCATATCCAGTGGCAACGTCTGAGGTGTAAACACAATATGTACGATTTGTAACATTATCATCATGCAGAGTACCCTGTCAAAAGGAACCAAATTACACAGCTAATAAGCTGGTTGTATCAAAGTACAAATCAAAAAATTGATTGGTAGTTTAAGTCATCAGTCCATCAGAGTTAACTGACATAACAACCTGTCTCAGTGCCTAGTCTTCTAACCCTACTGGATCTGCAAAATTCAATTTCTTTGAGTTTTCTCAGCACTGCCCAATTTGATCATATTTGAAGCTCCTCAAAAAGCTTCTTCATAAAATTACCGAGTTTAACTAACTTTTCCGCCAAAAGTAAGGGAACTAGACTATGACATCAGTCTACCTTTCCTAATTTGAACCAAGAAATTATCTGGGGTTTGACACCTTATAATCTCTTGTTTCCTCTTTGGCCGTTTCTATTGGCAACATCTTTTAGGTCATATAATCAGCTGCATACTATTGATAGATTGACAGTCATCAAAAGCTGTGGGCTGTGGCTATCATGCGTGCATAGACTCGCTCACTCATTCAACATCCTTCTGCTCATATACAATTTCCAAAAAACCTTGGTCAAATATTCTTTCCAAGTTCTCATATTACAAAATAGTTCCATCAGAGGCATCATCCATCTTTTCTCTTCTTTTTTAAAAACAAAAGGATCATAAGTCTACTAACTAGTGATATATCCAAATGTCTTCATCTTTTTATGAGCATGAAAGAGAGAGCATTAGTTTTTCCGTAACTGAAATTTCTTTTTACAAATTATAGACTCCAGTCAGACAAGTCAAAACAAGAAATCGTCCCATACATCTCAGGCAAGCTGGAAAAGGGGAACACCAATTGGAAATTTTTCTCCCAACCTCCAACTTATTCCAAACCCATTTCTATAACCCTAACTCAAAATTCTGGGGGCTCAGCATCAAGTCCCACATTATTGGTATTACAGCCAGTTGGCAGAATGTGATTGTACTTCTGTTTGCAAAGGATCTAACACATGTATAACAGCTAGTTATACTGAGCTTATTAGGAAAGTAAAGTACAGACTGTGAATCACAATAGAACCCCTCAATAATACGTTTGGGATCATAATAAGGGTTTCCCTGGTATTATAGTACGGAAGTTGTCTTATCTTTGTTCCTAAAGATCCTCAAACATTAGATATGTTAGTTCAAAGTTACTATTCCAACCAAAGAAATAATTACTTTTTGGATGTAAATCTCAACCTCCAGTATATACTTCCCGATTGATTGGTACTAACATTTTTCTTGAAACAAATAAGTCAGAAGGACCATCATGATTCTGGAATTGATTATTTACATGCTACAGAAATGTTTGCACCGCACCTACATCACTGGAACTTATTTTTTCTTCTTTTCCACATTCTAGTGACAGCTCTCTCCTTGTCAACCCCTATGTTTAAAAAACAAAACTATCTCAACCAACTCTCACTCATTCCACCATCCACACAAAAACTACATCCTAGGAGGAATTTTACAGTCATGATTAATTCATCCCTCTAGACTCACGTAGACAACTTGCTATACTTCTTCCAAATACAGCTTAGCATCTCAACCATTGCCTTTCTTTTTTCTTTTTTTCCCCTCTGGACGGAGTGTATGGTAAGTTTCCGTTTCCTTCTCTTTCTGCTTTTAAGTAATAGGGAAAGCAAAATGCTGTTCAACAGGGATGTTAACAATTTCTCATAATTTGTTTGAGGACACATACAATTATATTAACAGAGTTAGTCATGCTTTAATAGTAGTGAATAATCAGGTGCCCCCTCAGTATACTAGGTAGAAGTTCTTAAACACACAAGCAATTTATCTAAAGTTGGATATACGTGCAAAGTTTGTTGAAAGTAAGAGAACATTCAGTTATTCAGTCAGTGGGTCGATAAGAGTTCTTCTTTACATTACATTTGGAAATTACATATGCATAAGTCCATTGTTCGCTATTCAATTTCCATGCATTTGCGCTCAGCTAGTTTATTACATACTACAACACATATCTTTTCCCCCTGAGACGAAGTCAGTGATTTGAGTGTTAAACCATAGCAAACTATCATTTCATAGATGTATTTTACAAGTTTCCATAGTAGGAGTAGTAGTTTGAAACTTTGAATGAAGATTAAAGTTATTATCAGTCTCGAAAACAAATATCTGGGTTCATATCCTGTGTCAGATTGTTATATTTGGCGGTGGATTTGATGAATTTGAAATCAAGTTAACTTCTATGAGAAGGGATGTCTCACCTTCAGACCAGATAATATAGAATAAACATTTTGGTAAGACATAATTCAGTAAGGAAGCACAGCCAAAGGACTGAGGAATCATTCCGAATAAATGCAAATATTTAAGAAATTATAAATCAACTAATTTTCTACTGATATAAGCACCATTTGTTGATCAATTTCAACAGAGCGTAGCTACTGGTATACTTGGCTGCTATGAAACATGATCCTCTGACTCAGTTAGTCGTTACAGTATTACTTTTTATTCACCCAATTACAATATTACTAATGACAAGTTTATCGACTTCTGATAAAATTCTTCAAACTTTTCGTAGACTGAATTCATTCCCCCCATTATACCCTACTATCTTGATCTTAGTACGTTAGACACACATTTAATTATAGGATTTAAGTTGTATACACTATAATGATTTTTTTAAACCATCAGTTTAATTTAACCTGTTATAGTAGGTTATCAATGAATGCAACAATTAATTAGAGTTACCAACAATTACCATCTAAGTTACCGGATTGTGTCAAAGTGAATAGAACTTAAGCTCTTAATTACATCCAATAATTTTACAAAATCAATGAATATCGTACATCATTTCTCATTTTCACATCCTTTAAGTTTTCAACAAAGGATATCCACAACACAGCTTTAATCAACAAGCATCACTACTCAATTGTATAACGAACATGTAGCATTAACCAAACCAATAAATTCACTAAACGTAGAGATAGCATTGCTACAGCCGACCGTTAAATATAATCACAATTTCTATTACACACTCTTTCACGCGAGCGCGCGCACACACACACATGAAAAAACCTTCACAAAACGAATTAACTATTGGAGTACTGAAATTTTCAGAAAGTATCATAGCAGAGCTAACAAATGCAGCATTTCAGATCTTAAAGAAGCAATCGATCAATAGCACAAACACAACTACACAATTCGCACTGGATCTAGTGAAGTTTAACCACAATTTATATTCAGGAGCTACTTACATACACAGATATAAAATAAATCTACACACAGAGAGAGAGAGAGAGAGGAAAGTAAATTTACAGTGCTGCGGCGACGTTCGGCGGCAATGGAGAAGCCGAAAGCGGTTAAGCTGAGTACTATTACGATTAGATGAACAAGCGAAGATCCTTTGCCTTCCGCCATTTTCTCTAGAAGCTTCTTCGATTTAGGGATTCACTTCACTGAAGAGTGTGTAAACTCTCAACTCACTGTGTGTGTGTGTGTGTGTGTTGAGAGAGTACTTTTTGAGTAGTGTTTAAAGGTGGGAACTTAAAAGAAGAGCTTGCAAATTGTGGAATCTGTGCATCACGCGATGTAAAGGAGCGTTTGGTATACGCGAGGATGTTTTGTGAGGATATTGGTCGGCTGTTAGTTTGACGCTTTGACTTGTGTGTCTCAATCGCCTGCGATTTGATTTATTGATGGGGAAATGATAAGATGTGAGCGTCCTCATGTTTTGTGGTGGTCCACTTTGAACTTTTTAACTTTTTCTTTTTCATGTTCAAAAGTTAAGTTGCAAATATGGCCTTTCTTGCTTTTTTTTCTCGTTAATGACCATGAAATTCCTTTGAGGCCATTCTAATTTTAAGTGGCTGCTTGGACATAAGAAGAGTAAAAATTCGGAAAAAAGGTGAAAGTTTTTTGAAAATAATATTTGAAAATTAAGGTTGTGTTTGGATATGAATATATTTTTGGATTATTTTTTGAATTTTTGTGAGTGATTCGAAGTGAAAATTTTGAAAAAATAGCTTTTGGAATTTTTTATATTTTCAAAAAATATTGAAATTCATCTTTAAGTGAAAATTAAAAATTTCATGGCCAACTTGGAAAAAAAGTAATTGGCCCGACTCTTTTCCGTAACAAGGTATGATTCCAGTTTAAAACATCTTTCTGCTCCTTTTTTTTCTTATCAATGTCATTATTAGTATTATTTTATTTTTTAGTTTATTGTTATAATTATTTCTTTTACCTTGGTTATACATTTACCATTTTTTAGGTTAATACTTTTCTTTTCTTCACTTTCATCATATTCTTTTGTCAAATCTATTTCGAAAATATATATTTTTGGGTCTATCCTCACAAGGTAGGAGTAAGATTTGTGTATACTTTATCTTTCTCGGATCTCAATTTGTAGGATTATACTAAGTATATTATTGTTGTTAGCCCGCCTAATCAAAATATGCACTACATATGCCCTATCAAAGTAAAAGTAAAAGTGCTTTCTAGCATATTCATAGGATTCAAACTGAGACATTTGATTAATGGTGGAGCCACATAGAAATATTATACATCTCATCAATTTCCTTTCTGGTGCGCATGTGAAGTACTTAAATCCAATTTAATTTTACAAATGTCACAACACATCCAAATGAAATATGGTTAGGGTCCAACTAAGTTGCAACTTTTTATTGCCCAATCCCATTTCTTTATTTTGTGAGAGCTTTACTACGCCAGGGAGGAACCAAGCCTTCGCTCGATCACCGAACCGCCAATCTTAACTCCTTGATGAAAACTGCAGATCCAAACCAAACAAGAAAGAAGAACCCACTTTTAGAGTCCAGCCAAATTAACTCGAATGTGCTCCCTAGAACCTAATTTAGCAAAATTCGTTTGTAGCCACTCGGCCAGAACTTATTTCACTCGGTAGCCATAAAATGACTCTATACAAGCCATAGCCTAAAAACAATAATAAAGGCTATTTTTCTTTCTGCTCCTTCAGTCCCTAACCGCACATTACCGGAAATCCAGATTAAAGTCCATTTTCTGTTGTGGTCAGTGGCGGACTCACGTAGAGTCAAGCGGGTTCAACTAAACCTGCTTACCAAAAATTAATATTGTGTATATATATATTACGATTAAAACAGCATAAAATTTGTATAAATATTTTATTTAAATCCACTTGACAACTGTTATTTTATGACTAAAGTTATGTACTTCTAAGATTGAACCTGTTTGCATAAAAAAAAATATATATACAAACTTTTATACATCATACAACAGTCTATACACGTTGGATAGACAAAGTGTTCGGGATACAAAATATATACAAAATAAATTGTCTTTATAAAAAACTATACAAAATAGACTGTCACTTTAAAATTTATATATATATTGTCACTATACAAAACATATACTAAATAGACTGTCACTATACAAAATATATACATAATAGACTGTCATTGTACAAAAAATATACTAAATAGACTGTCATTATATAAAATAGACTGTCACTGTACAAAATATATACAAAATAGACTGTCACTATACAAAATATACACAAAATAGATTGTTTCTATACAAAACATATACAAAATAGACTATCACTGTGCAATTTATATACAATATGTTGTCATGTCACTGTACAAAATATATATAAAATAAACTGTCATTATATAAAACATATACTAAATAGAATGTCACTATACAAAATATATACAAAATAGACTGTCATTATACAAAACATATACTAAATAGACTGTCACTATACAAAATATACTGTCATTCTAATAAAATATACTAAATAGATTGTCACAATGCAAAATATATACAAAATAGACTGTCATTATACAAAAATTATATTAAATGGTCTGTCATTATACAATTTAGGGGCTTTTGCATCCGTACCCACTTTTTGTGCCACGTTTTAACTTATACCCGCTTTTAAAAAAAATTACATCCATACCCGCTTTTGCGCATAACTTCAACATGCGGGGCTGAAGTAGCAAAGACAATCACGCAAAACTTCAGCATTCTAGTAGACGGGCCTGAAGTAGCTTGCGAACTTCAGATCTAGAGCTGAAGTTGTTGTCTTTTAACTGGGAAATTTCAGCATACGGGGCTGAAGTTCTCCAGTTATAAAAACAAAAACTTCAGCATACGGGGCTGAAGTTTGTAACTGGGGAACTTCAGCCCCGTATGCTGAAGTTTTGTCTTTATAACTGACGAACTTCAGCTTACCTGATGAACTTCAGCTCAGCGAGGGAAAGAGAGATGAAGTTATTTAAAAAGTGGGTATAAGTTAAAAAAAATTTAAAAAACGGGTACAGGTTAAATGGGGGCGACCAAATAGGGTTCCCCGCGCAATTTTTACTACAATTTCTATACAACAGACTGTCACTGTACAAAAAATATACAAAATAGACTATCACTATACAAGAAATATACAAAATAAACATTTCGGACTATTAGATGTAATATGTTTGGGCCGAAAAGCCATTTCGTGTAAATAAAAAAAAATATAGGGTATTCAAATTTGGGGCTTTTGCATCCGTACCCACTTTTTGTGCCACGTTTTTACTTATACCCGCTTTGTAAAAAAAATTGCATCTGTACCCGCTTTTGCGCATAACTTCAGCATGCAAGGTTGAAGTAGCAAAGGCAATCACGCAAAACTTCAGCATTCTAGTAGACGGGCCTGAAGTAGCTTGCGAACTTCAGATCTAGAGCTGAAGTTGTTGTCTTTTAACTGGGAAATTTCAGCATACGGGGCTGAAGTTCTCCAGTTATAAAAACAAAAACTTCAGCATACGGGGCTGAAGTTTGTAACTGGGGAACTTCAGCCCCGTATGCTGAAGTTTTGTCTTTATAACTGACGAACTTCAGCTTACCTGATGAACTTCAGCTCAGCGAGGGAAAGAGAGATGAAGTTATTTAAAAAGTGGGTATAAGTTAAAAAAAATTTAAAAAACGGGTACAGGTTAAATGGGGGCGACCAAATAGGGTTCCCCGCGCAATTTTTACTACAATTTCTATACAACAGACTGTCACTGTACAAAAAATATACAAAATAGACTATCACTATACAAGAAATATACAAAATAAACATTTCGGACTATTAGATGTAATATGTTTGGGCCGAAAAGCCATTTCGTGTAAATAAAAAAAAATATAGGGTATTCAAATTTGGGGCTTTTGCATCCGTACCCACTTTTTGTGCCACGTTTTTACTTATACCCGCTTTGTAAAAAAAATTGCATCTGTACCCGCTTTTGCGCATAACTTCAGCATGCAAGGTTGAAGTAGCAAAGGCAATCACGCAAAACTTCAGCATTCTAGTAGACGGGCCTGAAGTAGCTTGCGAACTTCAGTTATAAAGACAAAAACTTCAGCATACGGGGCTGAAGTTCCCCCAGTTACACTGGGGAACTTAAGCTCTAGAGCTGAAGTTTTTGTCTTTGTAAATGAGGAACTTCATGCTGAAGTTCCCCAGTTATAATGACAAAAAGTTCAGCATACGGGCTGAAGTTCACCTAGTTACACTGGGAAACTTCAGCTCTAGAGCTGAAGTTTTGTCTTTTGTAAATGGGGAACTTCAACATACGGGCTGAAGTTCCCAAGTTATAAAGACAACAACTTCAGCATACGGGGCTGAAGTTCCCCAGTTTATAAAGACAAAACTTCAGCTCTAAAACTTCAGCTCTAGAGCTGAATTTTTGTCTTTGTAACTGGGGAACTTCAACCCCGTATGCTGAAGTTGTTGTCTTTATAACTTGCGAACTTCAGCTTAACTGGTGAACTTCAATTCAGCAAGGGAAAGGGAAGCTGAAGTTATTTAAAAAGTAGGTACAAGTTAAAAAAAAAAAATGAATATAAGTTAAATGGGAGCGATCAAATAAAGTGTCCGGCGCAATTTTTACTTAAAATTTTGAGGGGTAAGATAGTTTTCTCAACCTAATTCGATCTGGCCTGCTTCAATTTGGATTGGGCCGTTTCAGGATTCTTAAGGCTAGACCTGTTTCTAAGGCTACGGCATGTCCACCCATAATTCTCTGATCCAAGAATAATTAGCTTTGAGCGAAGAATAATTTCAAGACATTAATTGGTTGAATCCCATTTCTCAAGGAGGCTTATCTATAACTATTCTCTAATTAATAGCCTGTTTAGCCAAGCTTCTTGGAGTCAATAGCATTTTTTTTCAAAAAAAAGTACTTTATTTTTAAAGTTGAAGTGTTTGGTCAAGTTTTTACAGGAAAAAATAGTATTTTTGAGGAGAAGGAGAAGCAGAAAAAAATAACTTGCCCAAAAGTACTTTTTTGAAAAGCACTTCTGACAAAAACACACTTAGAAGCAATTTTTAAAAGTTTGATCAAACACTAATTACTGCTCAAAAGTATTTTATAAATAAATTAGTCAAACACAAACTGCTATCACCAAAATACTTTTAAGAAAAACAGTTTTAAAAGAGAACACACTCCTCAAATAAGCCAATTTTTAAAAGTTTGCCGAACAGGTTATAATATCAAGACATCAATAGCCTTCCCAATTGATATATTTTTTTACCTTTCACCATGCAATTATTATGTCACTGATAGTATCGAATTTACCTGTAGATTAGAGTAATAATTACTTGTTTTATTCATGAAATAGTGAGTAGTTATACTTTTCTCCATGATCTTCAAATCTACACGGATATTTTATCGGTTCAACAGAATTCATAACTTTCAGTTCAAATCCGCTATATATATATATATAAATGCTCGATATAGGTAAAATTAAATAGTATATTTTGAATCTATACTCTCAACTTCGACACTCCGCGTGCTAAGTTGGGACTAGTTAGTTGAGCCAAGAATAATTTGATGACATTTGTCTTTCTATTTACTATATCACATTACAATTCCCTCAGTTTGTCCATTACTTGTTTCAATTCCCATTAACCAAGAAATTATATAGACGTTTAAATTCTCTGTCACCAGTTTTGGAACTCAAATCAAATTGTATCAACAAAAAAGATGCAAAGACTGGTAATTAGACATTAGAGTACTCATAAAACGATGTACATCTATATATACATTGACATTTTCAACGTATATATACAACTAAATTTTGGAAAAAAAACAAACTAAGTTTTTACTATCACGCAACTAATTCCATTTGAGCTAGCTAATGCCATGGCAAAGATGATCCATTAACAATATTGGTTAGCACTTATATCTTCTCTATTTTCTTCGAAGTTTTTCTCTCACGAAACTTCTTTTTTGATTTCTCGTCCGGTATCTGGTACACGTACATTAAATTTGTATCGTATAAGAACCGCTTTATGGACTTGGAACTTCTTTAATAGCTTTCAAATCCCAAATATCATCATCCCACAAAACATCATTGTACAAATTATTATAAGCTTCTCCCATAAATTCCACGTCCCAAATCGGTGACCAACATGTACCCCATGACATTTGTTCATCCACCATATTTTCAATATTCCATGAACATAGCCATTCATTATTAATCCAATGATCACACTCAGCTATCAACTCGGCTGGTTCCGCCATAACACTTTTTTCACTATCATTTCTCTCTTCTGCTTGTGTTTTGACCTCTTCACTCTTCTTCTCAACACCCTTTTTGGTCTTTTTCTTATTAGTATTTCCTTGCATCTTACCTCTTTGCCTCTTCATTTGTTATTGAAACAAGAACCAAGGATGTTGTAATTCTTTCTACCAACGTTGTGTTGCATGGTTATGGAAAGAAAACTTGCTATTTATAGATCTTGAGAATTGGTCAAGCAAGTGACAAAGGGCAAGAAAGTTGCAAACTTCCAAGATCATCACGTGAAATTTGATAATTGACCTTTCGAGAGGGTTGAAGAGTTCTATGTATAGAAAAGTATGACAAGTATTTGGACCATAAGAAGTGATAGTGTGGCAAAAGTTCAATTAATAATCAGCAATCAAGTTGGTGAGTAATCCAAACACGTAGAAGAAGCTATGAGATGTAGAATTGAATGTGACCCCATCTAATTGTGCAAGTGTCTTCATAAGAAAAGTCACTCTCATTTCGATTATTTCATCATATATTTATATCAAAATTTTAGAACATGAGTGTACCATTCAAATAGGAAACAGGAATCAATCAATCAATCTAACTAAATAACAATAATCAATTAAGTGTATTATTCACCCTTTTTGGAACATGAAGCCAGTAAATAATATTAGATCATCTTTTGAAAAAGAATTCATAAAATACATAATTCGGTAAAGAGATCATAGATTGTGTAACATAATTGAACAGTATCTCGACTATTTTATTATATACTTCCTCCGATCCATAATAAGTGATATTTTGGTCTTTTTTTAGTCCAAAATAAGTGATTTTTTCAGATTTCAAGAATGAATTAATTTTATCTTTTCTACATTGCCATTGGAGTAAATGATATTAGAATATGTGTTAGGAGTATTAATGTATAAATATAGTAAAGGTTAATATGGCCAATTTTATTTCTAATTAATATTTAAATTTTTTTTTTAATATATTTAAAAATAATAAAAAATTACTTATTTTGAATAGAAAAAAGTATCTATTTCTTCTTCTTATTTTTATGTAATTTTCATTTATTATATTGAGTTAGGTCATAACCTTAGATGCAAAAAGTAAGACATTTATTAGTTGGATTTGGTGATTGGGTGGTGTATGCCACACAATATCCCTAAGTTGTGTCATTTGGTTGTCACAAGGGGGCAAAATGGGTTCCCTTTGTTTTTGTCCAAAGGGTGGCCGTTTTAATTTAGGTCACGTTACGGCTTCTTGGAATTTGTGTTTCCCCCCACATATGAAGTCCAGCTTGATAGAAACATATAAAAAATATTTTAAAATATATAATTTTATACGTATCACTGTAAGCAAATTCAAGATATAAACTTTATAAGTTAAATTATGGAGAGCTACCACAATTTATTCGATATTCTTAGTTTGAAATAATATTTATAGAGTTTGAGCTAAAGTTACCAGAGACGGATACAGACCTTTCACTACGAGTTCATCCGAATTCTGAACCTATAATTATATGAAAAAACTACTACAATTTAAAATATTAAATTTGAACTAATAATTTTAACAGTGCAATTAATTTACTATTAACAATCTTAAAAATTGAACTAATATATTTATTAGTAGTCGATTCGATAGAGAAAATGACAAACAAAAACCCAACTATAGAAAAAGAAAATCTTACAAGAGGTGGTGGATAAGCTCTACGAACAGTGGCGGAATCATATGCACTCAAGAAATGTCAACTGATACTCTTTCCTCAAAAAATTATATTGTTTAATTTAGTAATTTTAAAAAAATATGTATATATACTATTTAATGACATCCCTTGATATTTTAATAAGTTTATTTTTTTATATTTTAATTTTTATTAATAAAAATTATGGCTCCGTCACGAAAATATTGCACTCAACATGTGCTTAGGTGACCAAAAGTAGTTAAATTGATCAGGTCGGCAAAAATATATTCTTTCTTTCTTTCCTTGTTTGTAAATTTCTCATATGCAAATGGGGAGTTTCCACTCGTACGTACGCTGATCTTAAAGTCCGAAGTGTTATTCTGGAAAGTGAATCAGTCCATCTACTTGGGCGGTCGACATACTACTTGATGATGAAGTAAGCTGCAACTCTTAGCCGTTCTCAATGCATGTTGACCTTATCAATTAATTTTGACTCAAGAACAATACTTGATATTATGTTTTATCAACTTTTGGCCTAAATAACCCTTTCGGTTGGGGGCGGTTTAGAGAGCGGTCATTTGAGATTGATTTCCTTCAATGTCTTTTGAGTTGAGTTTATCATACAAGACTTGTTTAATACAATTTATATTCCCCTGCAAATCACATAAAAAAAGTTTAACCAGTACGCACAAAGTGTTCACTACAGAATACTCACCCGAAACGAAGAGATTATAGCAGCTGAGGGTTTCTCCTCCTACGAAAAAAAAATCTTTTGACTTAAATGTTGGTATCTTATTATATACGAATTGCATATTCTATTGGAGTGACGATAAGTTATTTTTGAGTGATCTATAGATCACGTGTTCAAATAGTAGAAGCGGTTATTAATAATTATAATAGTATAGGGTGTTTATATCATATCCGTAGAATATGGCCAATTTTTAAATCTTATATAAATATAAAATACTTCATACATTGAATTACCAACCGGGTGACAACTTCTTTGCAACTGGGAAGAGGGTTGCCGGCACAAAAATAGCGCCGCCAAAATATGTTAGCTCAAACCAATCCTCATTTGTTATAGATTATGAAAATTTTTACATTTCTATACACTATTTGAAACTTTATTATCCTTCCTACTTAAATTTTAATTTAATTATATTATATATATAAATTTATTAATTATATACACTTTGGGAATTAAATGAATATCCCTTTATATTAGGAATCAATTATTTCTCGTCTTTATTCTCTCTCCCTCCTGCTCTCTCTCTCTCTCTCTCATGCACCCTCTCTCTCATGCACTCTCTCAACGTCTCTTTATCTCTCAATCCCTAATTCCAGTAATGTAAAGCAAAGGAAATGAAAGCAGCAATTCCACCATTGACATCCATCAAAAAGCTTTGAAGCTTTGAAGCTTTGAAGTTTTGAAGCTTTGAAATCGAATTTGGTTTCAAAAACCATTATTTTTTTGGATTGGGTGTTGGTGCAAACAATTGGGGAATATTGTTTGGAGTTTATATCTCAATTTTGATGGTGTTTTTGTAAATATTAGACTTGATTTTGGCTGAATTTCAGATTGAAACTCGAAGAAGAAGAAGAAGAAGAAGACATGACATATATTATACTTACGAAATTGTAGTAAAGTTGTAGTAAAATTGTAGAAAAATTATATTTTTGTTGTTTATATATATATTTTTTATTTAAATATTGTATGAAACTTGAACAATATTGTATAAAAATTATATTTAAGTTGTATGATGTTATAGTTGTGTAACGACCCAACCGGTCGTTCTGAGAGTTTAGCCTCGCTTTCCCATTTATGCTTTGTTTTGTGTTGTTTAGCTCATTTTTGTTGTGTCGGGTTGGTTGGCTCGGGTTCGGAGTGGTTCTGGAGAGAAATGAGACACTTAGTCTCTCGAGTTGGGAGAATAGTTGGAAAAGTCAACCGGAAGTTGACTTATAGGTAAATGATCCCGGAATGTGGTTTTGATGGCTCGGTCAACTTTGATAGGTGATTTGGGACTTAGCAGTGTGTTCGAAATATTGTTCGGAGGTCCAGAGTAGAATTAGGCTTGAATTGGCGAAATTGGACTTTTGGCGATTTTCGGTCGGCAGTAGAAAATTAGCTATCGGAATGGAATTCCAAAAGTTGGAACAGGTTCTTAGTGTCATTTTGAAGGTGTGTGCAAATTTTCAGGTCATTCGGACGTGGTTTGGTTGGTTTCGGCATCGTTGGCAAATTTCGGAAGTTTAGAAATCCCTAGGCTTGAATTATGGATTGATTTGGTGTTTTGGCGTTATTTTGGGTGTTCCGAGGGTTCGGCTAAGTTCGGGTGATGTTATATGAGGTATTTGTATTTTTGGTTTGGGCCCCCGAGGGGCTCGGGATGATTTCAGATGACCGTCAGAGAGTTTGAAAGTTGGACAAAGCTGCTGGTGTATGCTGTTTTGGTCTTCCGCAGATGCGGAAGAGTGACCGCAGGTGCATTATGGGCATCGTATATGCGGAAATTGGTCAGCTGGGGAGGATCCGCAGATGCGGAAGTTTGGCCTACGCAGGTGCGGAACTTGGGCTATAAGTGAAATAGCGCAGGTGCGAGGAAAAATCCGCAGATGTGGCAACCTCTGGGCAGAACCTATAAATAGATGCCTTCGCGAAATTTGGTCATTTTTCCACCATTGTTGACGGATTTTGGAGCTTTGAGCTTTGGTTTCGAGGGGGAATTTAAGTGTTGCAGTGAGGTAAGCCACTTGGACCTTGTATCTTGTATTTATGGCAATTATTTCATTGTTTAATCATGTTTTAGTGGAGAAATTTGGGAGATTAGGGCTTGAAATTGGAGAGCATAAATAGGGGATTTGAGGGGCCATTTGGCGTCCGATTTTGATGTATTTGGTATGTATGAATTAGTGAGAGCGTAAGGATTCTAGCTTTGTAATTTCTATCGGAATTCGAGATGTGGGCCTAGGGGTTGTGTTTGGCCAATTTTGGGATTTTTGATGTAATATGATTCTTTGTTCCTTTAGCATATGTTAATGATATAAATCTGGTTTTGGTTAGATTCGGAGCAATTAGAGGCCGAGTCTAGTGGCAAAAGCATCGCAGGTTAGGATTTTAGCCGGTTTAATGTAAGTAATAACTGTAAATCTTGTCGAGAGGGTATGAAACCCCGGATTTCATAATTTGCCACTATCTTGAAGTGGCGCACATGCTGGATGACGAGTGTGTGGTGTGCACCGTTGGGGATTGCGACTTGGTCTGTTCCGTAGAAACTATTAAGTTGCGTATTTGACTGAAAGCTATATGATATTTTATGTTTTTAGAAGGTATTATCATGTTTTGGGTTGAATGTCGTATTTGGGCCTCGTGTAGAGTTGTGTGGACCTTTAGGGTCTTTTACTGCTATTTCCTCACTGTTTTGATTTCAAATTTGTACTCAGTCATGCTATTTAAAATTGAATTCGAAACTCAGTCTCATTTATACTAGTTGATGCATAAAATGATATTTTGGATTGAGCACCCCATTTTACTGATAGCCCGAGTGGCTGGAGAGATTTCTGACTGAGTGAGGCCGGGGTCCTATGCTACGAGGATATCATGGGATTGGGCTGCGCGCCGCATCATGTTGTTTCTGATTTATGATTATGTGAGGCCGAGGGCCTGATTGAGTTATGTCACGAGGTGGCTTGATGTTGTTACTGATTCACGATTATGCGAGGTCGATGGCCTGATTGAATATTCCACGAGGTGGCTTGTTATAGCGCTTGGGTTGTAGGAGCCCCTCCAGAGTCTGCACACCCCCAGTGAGCGTGGGTACCCTGAGTGAGTGATGTGATGTTGCCCGAGAGGCTGTTCCTGATTCATGTTTTTGCCCGCGGGGCTGATTACGAGTGATTGTGAGGTTGCCCGAAGGGCTGGTACTGAGTGATGTTATGCATGAGGGGCAGTTTATGATACATGGTTTTGCCCGAGGTGCCATTTATGACTTTTATCGCTTTCACTCTAAATTTCATTAAAACACTTTTGAAACTGTTAGAAACTTACCATCCGATAATGTTTACTGAAAAACCTGGTTTTAAGCTTGATGATTTGATTTGTACACTGTTTTAAAGGCAAATTGTACTTACTGTGATTTCATGACATGGACTTATATGTTTATTACTGCTCAGTCCTTATTTATATTTATTACTTACTGAGTTGGCGTACTCACATTACTCCATGCACCTTGTGTGTAAATTCAGGTGCTAGGGCTAACTGAGAGTTGATTACTGCTCCAGAGGTTTCATGGAGATTTGCAAGGTAGTTGCACGCGTCCGCAACCTTGCCCTTCTCCCTCTTGCTATTGTAGTGTTTATTTTTCGTTCCAGACCTGAATTACCCTTAGATGCTCATGACTAGTGACTCCGGAATTTCGGGTTGTAATTATTATTCGGTTCATCATCGTCAGTTTTAAAAATGCTTAAATGAAATTTTTATCAGGTATCGGTTTAGAAATAATATAAATGAAAGATTCCTTATGTGTTGAATATTGATTTGGCTGGCCTAGTATCGCGATAGGCGCCATCACGGCCGAGGTAGTTTAGGGGTCGTGACAAGTTGGTATTAGAGCCTAGGTTACATAGGACTCACCAGTCATGAGCAGGTTTATTAGAGTCTTGCGGATCGGTACGTAGACGTCTGTACTTATCTTCGAGAGGCTACAGAACCCTTAGGAAAAATCTCACATTCTTCAATTCTATCGTGCGAATCTGTTGATTCTAGAAACTAAACTTCTGTTGTTTCATTCTCTCACATATGGTGAGGACATGCGCTACCGATCAGGATGACCAGACACCAGTTAGGCCCGTGAGAGGGCGAGGACGCGGTCGATGCCGTGGTAAAGGGAGGGGTGCAGTCCGCGTAGCAGCCGGGGCAGTACCTGTGGACGCTCCAGTTATTCCAGATCAGGTCTTAGCCGTTGATGTACCAGTGGGACCGGCTCCGGCACCAACATTGCCTATTGTGATTCCGATTTCCGGGTCTCCAGGAGACCTTGGCTCAGATTTTGACAGTGTGCACCAGTATTGCACAGGCAGCCGTTGTTACTTCTACAGCCGCTACTTCTCAAGCCAGGGGAGGCACTCATACTCCAGCTGCCCGTACACCTGAGCAGGTTATTCGGGGCTTCAGACACCGTGGGCAGTTGCAGCCCAGCCGGTTGCACCAACCCAGGATTTTGTGGTTCCAGTTATGGCTGACGACGAGCAGCGCAGATTAGAGAGATTTGGCACGCTTCAGCCTCCGACATTCAGTGGTGCAGAGGGAGAGGATGCCTAGGGTTTCTTAGACAAGTGTTAGAGGATGCTTCGTACAACAGGGATATCTGAGACCAGTGGGGTCTCGTTTACTACTTTCCAGTTCTCAGGAGCTGCATTTACTTAGTGGGAGTCCTATGAGAGGCGTAGGCCTGTTGCTTCATCGTCTCTTACTTAGCATCAATTTTTCACTCTCTTCTTATAGAAGTATGTACCACTGTCCCGCAGAGAGGAGTTGCGTAGGCAGTTTGAACATCTGCGTCAGGGTGATCTGACAGTGACGCAGTACGAGATGAGATTTTCTGAGCTTGCCCATCATTCTATTTAGTTGGTCCCCACGGACAGAGACAGGATCAGGAGGTTCGTGGATGACCTCACATATCAGCTTCGTATTCTTATGACCGGAGAGAGGGTGTTGGGTACTACTTTTGAGTATGTTGTTGATATTGCCCGAGAATTGAGTCAGTTCGTCGTAGGGCTGCTTATCTGGCGGATTGGGCGGTTATGTACTCTTAACGGTTTGGCTTATCGATTATCGGCTTTTAAATGTATTAATCCGTTAGCCACCCGATAAGATATCGGGCGGATTGGTATCGGTTTACCTCTTATCGGACGGTTATCGGCCTAATTCTACCTATGGTAATGGACTACTAATTCTACCTACTAATGTAACTCCTTGACCAAATTAACCATTAACCAAATTCTAGCAAAAAAAGAGGCATTAAGTCATTAACCAAATTCATACAGAAACCCTAACAAAGAAAGATGGTGGCATCAACTATTTGTTAAGTTGTTAACAAANTTTTTTATCAACAATAGTAGGGCGTTTAGGACACTTAAGCATATGAGAAAGAAGTGTCGACGTACCGTCTTTGGTCTTAAATACGTACTCAATAAAGCAATAGTTACATTTTGCTTTTGTACTCCCTTCAGAAGTAGTAATTTCTGTAAAATTATCCCACACAACTGTCCTTTTTCTCCTTTTTTTGGTTATATTTGACTCTGTTGTTTGTACTTGACTTGTTCCATTTGAATTAGAAGCTCCACTTTCCCCCGTCGTCACCTTATCACTCNAGTTGTTCATCATCAAAACATTCTTGAAACCTCTTCAACCTCGCAGGAGACTGCCTAACATATCTCACTGCATGCCTAACACGTTCAATAGACACTGAAGATTCTTTTAAACCATCCTGGACCACAAGATTCATGATGTGAGCTATACATCTCACATGAAGGTGGGTACCATTCATCAAATTAGTACTCATTTTTGTTAATTGCTTAGATAATTCTTTTACTGTCACGTCATTTGAGCTTGCATTATCAACTGTGACAGTAAAGATCTTATTGATCCCCCACTCACGTAAGCACCTACCAATACCATTTGCCATGTCTTCGCCTTTATGACTAACAATAGGACAAAAATTAATTATTCTCTTATGCATATTCCATTCACTATCAATCCAATGGGCAGTGATACACATGTAATTGATTCTTTGTATAGAAGTCCAGGTATCAGTGGTAATACATACTCTTTGTTTTGTTTCTATAAAAAACCTCTTCAACTTTTGCTTTTCTTCATTAAAAAGATCAAAACAATCCCTAGTTACAGTACTACGGGAAGGGATCCGAAAATAAGGTTGCGCCACTTTCATAAAGTCTCTAAAACCTTCTTTCTCAACAAAGCTAAAAGGAAGCTCATCAACTATTACCATACGACATAACGCCTTCCTACATTCTTCTTGATCAAATTTCCATGTAACAACAACTACGTCACCCTGACTACCCCCAGGAGCAGATTGAAAGCCTAAATTTGATTGTTTTTTATCAACAATAGTAGGGCGTTTAGGACACTTAAGCATATGAGAAAGAAGTGTCGACGTACCGTCTTTGGTCTTAAATACGTACTCAATAAAGCAATAGTTACATTTTGCTTTTGTACTCCCTTCAGAAGTAGTAATTTCTGTAAAATTATCCCACACAACTGACCTTTTTCTCCTTTTTTTGGTTATATTTGACTCTGTTGTTTGTACTTGACTTGTTGCATTTGAATTAGAAGCTCCACTTTCCCCCGTCGTCACCTTATCACTTTGTATATTTTCATCCATGTATGAGTCACTGCAAGCAATAAAAGAAAAGGAATGAGAATAACATATACTTTTTTTGCCACTGAATCATATACTTTGCCACTGAATCATATACTTTAAAAACAAAATTCCTAGGTACTTCGCATGAGCACGTATCTGTTTCATAAAATTGATGTTGAGATTAACGGAGGGTATCCTGTAATTGAGAAATACTACTAGAAAATAATGCTGAAAGCAGAGCATCTACACATTATTTCTAACTTTTTAAAAGGAGCAGCATCTACATTATTATATGCATATCAAGAACAAAGATCAAACCAGAAAGCTCCCATCTTTTCGAGGATACAACAGGTGAGACTACTTTGGACTAGAATCAGGTGAGACTAATATCACACTAAAAAATTTGTCTTTAACTTTTGATTTTGAAGAAATCAACAAGAAAATAAACTTACCAGATTTTAGGCGAAACAGAGAGAGGCAGACCGGAGACGGCGAGTCACAAGTAGACCGGAGACGGCGAGTCACAAGTAGATCGAAGACGGGCAGACGGTTGTCGCCTGTCGGGCGTCGGTTGGTGAAGTGAAGTCGACGAGGATGAGTACCACTGGCGGACTGGACGAGGACGAGGAGACTGGACGAGGACGAGGGCTCGAGGTCGATCCGTCGAAGAGACTGGATCATTGGAGAGTGGAGAGTGGAGACTGGACGGGCGACGGCTCACGGGCTCAGTGCTCACAGCAGTAGGCGTTAGGAAATAGGAAATTAGGAATTAAGTTTAGGGTTTCTGACTTTCTGTTTGTTTAAGAATTAGGAGAGTGGAAGGGTTTTTGTCATTTTGTGTTTTTGTTTTTGATATTTAATATATAATATATAATTATATATGGATAAAAATAAATTTTATATTCTTAACGGGTTGACGGATTAGCCGTTAAGAAAATTGAATAATCCGCCCCCAATCCGATAAGACGTTAATTAAAAAATCCCAATCCGTTCCCCGTCTGTTAAACCGTTAATCCGATACCAGTAAGCCATTAAGCTTCAGTTCGGTTCGGTTTTCGGTTTTGGATCGGTTTTGAACACCCCTAGTTCGTCGCTAGGAGCGTGATGAGAGGGAGGCCAAGAGGCCTCGAGGATCTGGTAGTTTTGGTGGTGTTCCTTCAGGAGGAGAGTTTCAGCACGGTAGAGGCCGTCCATTCAGGCAGGCTCAGCCATGTCGCTCAGGTTATCGTGGTGGATCAGCTGGTGGTGGTCCTCACATTTCTCAGCAGGGGAACCCATCATTCAGTGCTCTCCTAGCTCAGAGTTCATCTCGTGCACCATCGGTACAGGGTTCTTCTATGCCTGGTTCTTCTAGTGGTTATCCTGGTGCTAGGGGTTCCCTTCAGTCCCCATCTTCATCACCATGGGGTTGTTATGAGTGTGGAGAGTTGGGACATATGTGGAGGCAGTGCCCTCGTCGTCCTAGTGGTTCGTCTCAGCAGAGGGGTCATCCCTCGACTTCAGCTTTAGTCATGTCATTACCCGCCCAGCCAGCTAGGGGTGGGGGTCAGACAGCTAGAGGCCGCCCTAGAGGGGGAGGTCGATCGGGTGGAGGTCAAGCCCGTATTTATGCACTTCCAGCCAGACCAGATGCTATGGCCTCAGACGCAGTGATTGTAGGTATTGTCTCAGTCTGTCACCGAGATGCTTCGGTCTTATTTGATCCTGGTTCCACGTATTCCTATGTTTCATCATATTTTTCCCATTTTTTGTATATGCCCCGTGAGTCCTTAGTTACATCTGTACATGTGTCGACTCCGGTGGGCGATACTAATGTGGTGGACCGCGTGTATCGGTCGTGTGTGATATCTATTAGGGTCTGGAGATCCGAGTGGATCTATTATTGCTTAGCATGGATGACTTTGATGTGATATTGGGCATGGATTGGCTCTCTCTGTGTCATGTTGTTCTTGATTGTCACGCTAAGACCGTGACCTTAGCGATGCCAGGATTTCTGAGAGTCGAGTGGAGAGGTTCTATTGATTACGTGCCTAGTAGGGTGATTTCATACCTGAAGGCTCAACGCATGGTAGAGAAAGGATGTTTGTCTTATTTGGCTTTTGTGAGGGATGTCAGTGCTGAGACTTCCACTATCGATTCTGTTCCTGTAGTCTGTGATAATCGGGACGTGCTTCCTGCAGATTTGTCGGGCATACCACCCGAAAGGGATATTGATTTTGGTATTGAGCTGGTGCCGGACACTCATCCTATTTATATTCCCCCGTATCGTATGGCACCAGTAGAGTTGAAGGAATTGAAAGAGCAGCTTCAGGAGCTCCTAGATAAGGGGTTCATTCGGCCTAGTATGTCATCTTGGGGTGCACCAGTGTTGTTTGTAAAGAAGAAGGATGGTTCCATGAGGATGTGTATTGACTACAGGCAGTTGAACAAGGTTACAGTCAAGAATAAATATCATTTTCCTCGCATTGATGATTAGTTGACAAGCTTCAGGGAGCTATATTGCTCTCTAAGATTGACTTGAGATCCGGGTATCATCAGCTGAAGATCCGGGATTCATATATTCCCCAGACTGCTTTCAGGACTCGTTATGGTCACTATGAGTTTTTGGTGATGTCTTTTGGGTTGACCAATGCCCCAACAACGTTCATGCATCTGATGAACAACGTATTTCAACCATATTTGGATTCCTTTGTTATTGTGTTCATTGATGACATCCTGGTGTATTCTCGTAGCCAAGAGAAGCACGCTCAGCATTTGAGGGTCGTATTTTAGAGATTGAGGGAGGAGAAGATTTATGCGAAGTTCTCTAAGTGTGAGTTTTGGCTTGGCTCAGTAGCTTTCTTGGGACACGTGGTGTCTAGCGAGGGTATTCAAGTTGATCCGAAGAAGATAGAGGTGGTGTAGAGTTGGCCCAGACCGTCAGAGATTGGGAGCTTCATTGGATTGGCGGGTTATTACCGTCGCTTTGTGGAGGGGTTTTCTTATATTGCTTCACCCCTTACCCAATTGACTTAGAAGGGTGCTCCGTTCAAGTGGTCGGACGAGTGTGAGGAGAGCTTCCAGAAGATCAAGACGGCTTTGACCTCAGCTCCAGTGTTAGTATTGCCATCAACTTCGGTTTCTTATACCGTGTATTGTGATACCTCGAGGATAGGCATTAGTTGTGTTTTGATGCAGGAGGGTAGGGTGATTGCCTACACCTCGCGCCAGTTGAAGGCTCATGAGAAAAATTATCCGGTGCATGATCTCGAGCAAGCATCCATTGTTCACGCCTTAAAGATTTAGCGTCATTATTTGTATGGAGTTCGTTGTGAGGTTTTTAATGATCACCGTATCCTGCAACATTTGTTTAAGCAGAAGGATATGAATTTTCATAAGAGGGGATGGTTGTAGCTTCTCAAGTACTATGATATCACGATTCTATACCATCCGGGGAAGGCCAATGTAGTGGCCGATGCCTTGAGTCACAGAGCAGAGAGTTTGGGGAGTCTAGCATATATTCCAGCAGCACAGAGATCATTAGCACTTGATGTTCTGGCCTTAGCAGGCCAGTTGGTGAGGTTGGACTTATCAGAGCCCCGTAGGGTATTGGCTTGTGTAGCCTCCAGGTCTTCTCTTTATCACCACATCAGAGAGCGCCAATATGATGACCCGCACTTGCTCGTGCTTCAAGATAGGGTCCGACGAGGTGATGCCAGGGATGTATTTATTGGTGATGACGGTGTGATAAGGATGCAGGGTCGGATATGTGTGCCCAATGTAGATGGGATTCGGGAGTTGATTCTTGAGGAGGACCACAGCTCGCGGTATTCCGTCCAAACGGGTGCCGCGAAGATGTATCAGGATTTGAGACAACATTATTGGTGGAGGCGGATGAAGAAGGATATTGTTGGATTTGTAGCTCGGTGTCTTAACTATCAGCAGGTCAAGTATGAGCACCAGAGACCAGGTTGATTACATCAGAGGTTGGATATTCCGGAGTGGAAGTGGGAGCGTATCACCATGGACTTTGTAGTTGGGCTCCCACAGACTTCGAGGAAGTTCGATGCTATTTTGGTTATTGTGGACCGACTGACCAAGTCCGTGCACTTCATTCCTGTTGGTAGTACTTATTCTTCGGAGCGATTAGCTGGGATTTCTATCAGGGAGATTTTTCGGCTGCATGGTGTTCTAGTTTTCACATCACAGTTTTGGAGGTCTGTGCAGAGAGAGTTGGGTACTCAGGTTGAGTTGAGCACAACTTTTAGCCCTCAGACGGACGGGCAGTCTGAGCGCACTATTTAGATACTAGAGGACATGTTGCGCGCTTGTGTTATTGATTTTGGGGGCTCATGGGACCAGTTTCTGCCAATCGTGGAGTTTGCATATAATAATATTTATCAGTCGAGTATTCTGATGGCTCCATATGATGTTTTATACGGGAGGAGGTGTAGATCTCCGTCGGTTGGTTTGATCCGGGTAAGGCTAGGTTCTTGGGTACAGATTTGGTACAGGATGAGTTAGATAAGGTGAAGTTGATTCAGAATCGGCTTCGCACTACGTAGTCTAGACAGAAGAGTTATGCGGACCGGAAGGTTTGGGATGTATCTGTCATGGTTGGGGAGAAGGTTCTGTTGAAGGTGTCACCCATGAAGGGTGTTATGCGGTTCGGGAAGAGGGGCAAGTTGAGTCCCCGGTTCATTGGGCCTTTTGAGGTGCTTCGGAGGGTTGGAGAGGTGGTTTATAGGCTTGCTTTGCCACCTAGCTTATCGAGTGTTCATCTAGTGTTCATGTTTCCATGCTCCGGAAGTATGTTGGTGACCCGTCTCATGTTTTAGACTTCAGCAAGATTCAGCTAGAGGGTGATATGTCTTATGAGGTAGAGCTAGTAGCCATTTTGGGTCGTCAGGTCAGAAGGTGGAGGTCTAAGGATATAGCTTCAGTGAAGGTGCAGTGGAGAGGGAAGTCGGTGGAGGACGCCACCTGAAAGACCGAGCGGGAGATGCTGAGTAGATTTGCTCACTTGTTTGAGACTCCAGGTATGCTTCTAGTCCTGTTCGAGGACAAACGTCTGTTTAAGGGGAGAGAATGTAATGACCCAACCGTCGTTATGAGAGTTTAGCCCTGTTTCCCTATTTCTACTTCGTTTTGTGTTGTGTATCTCATTTTCGTTGTCGGGTCAGTTGGCTCGGGTTCGGAGTGGTTCTGTAAAAAAATAAGACACTTAGTCTCTCGAGTTTGGAGAATAGTTGGAAAAGTCAACCGGAAGTTGACTTATAGGTAAATGATCCTGAAATGTGGTTTTGATGGCTCGGTCAGCTTTGTTAGGTGATTTGGAACTTAGGAGTGTGTTCGGAATGTTGTTCGGAGGTCCGGAGTAGAATTAGACTTGAATTGGCAAAATTGGATTTTTGACGATTTTCGGTCGGCAGTAGAAAATTAGTTATCGGGGTCGGAATGGAATTACAAAAGTTAGAACAAGTTGTTAGTGTCACTTTGGAGGTGTGTGCAAATTTTCAGGTCATTCGGACGTGGTTTGGTTGGTTTCGACATTGTTGGCGAATTTCAGAAGTTTAGAAATCCCGAGGCTTGAATTATGGATTGATTTGGTGTTTTGGCGTTATTTTGGGTGTTCCGAGGGTTCGGCTAAGTTCGAGTGATGTTATATGAGGTATTTGTATTTTTGGTTGGGGCCTCCGAGTTGCTCGGGATGATTTCGGATGACCGTCGGAGAGTTTGAAAGTTGGACAAAGCTGCTGGTGTATGCTGTTCTGGTCTTCCGCAGATGCGTTATGGGCATCGCATATGCGGAAATGGGTCAGCTGGGGAGGATCTGCAGATGCAAAAGTTTGGCCGCACCTGCGAGCCCGCAGGTGCGGTAGGTGGAACGCAGGTGCGGAACTTCGGCTTTAAGTAAAATATCGCAAGTGCGTACCTGGGACCGCAGGTGCGAGGAAAAGGCTGCAGATGCGGCAACCTCTGTGCAGAACCTATAAATAGATGCCTTCGCGAAATTTGGTCATTTTTCCACCATTGTTGACGGATTTTGGAGCTTTTAGTTGTGGTTTCGAGGGGGAATTTAAGTGTTGCAGTGAGGTAAGCCACTTGGACCTTGTATCTCGTGTTTATGGCAATTATTTCATTGTTTAATAATGTTTTAGAGGAGAAATTTGGGAGATTAGGGCTTGAAATTGGAGAGTATAAATTGGGGATTTGAGGGGCCATTTGGGGTCCGATTTTGATGTATTTGGTATGTATGGAATAATGATAGCGTAAGGATTCTAGCTTTGTAATTTTCATCGGAATCCGAGATGTGGGTCCAGGGGTTGGGTTTGGCCAGTTTCGGGATTTTTGATGTAATCTGATTCTTTGTTCCTTTAGAATATATTAATGATATAAATCTGATTTTGGTTAGATTCGGAGCAATCGGAGGCCGAGTCTAGAGACAAAAGCATCGCGAGTTAGGACTTTATCCGGTTTGAGGTAAGTAATGACTGTAAATCTTGTCGTGAGGGTATTAAACCTCGAATTTCATATTTTGTCACTATCTTGAAGTGGCGCACTTGCTAGATGACGAGCATGTGGCGTGCACCGTTAGGGATTGCGACTTGGTCCGTCCCGTAGCAACTATTAAGTTGCGTATTTGACTGGAAACTATATGATATTTTGTGTTTTTGGAAGGTATTACCATGTTTTGGGCCTCGTGCCAAGTTGTTTGGACCCTTAGGGGCTTTTGCTTCTATTTCCTCACTGTTTTGATTTCAAATCTGTACTTAGTCATGATATTTTAAATTGAATTCGAAACTCAGTCTCATTTACACTATTTGATGCATAAAATGATATTTTGGGTCGAGCACCCCGTTTTACTGATAGCCCGAGTGGCTGGAGAGATTTTTGAATGAGTGAGACCAGGGGTTTGTGCTGTGAGGATATCATGGGATCGGGATGAGCGCCGCAACATGTTGTTACTGAGTTATGATTATGTGAGGTCGAGGGCCTGATTGAGTTATGCCACGAGGTGGCTTGCTGTTGTTACTGATTCACGATTATGCGAGGTCGATGGTCTGATTGATTATGCCGCGAGGTGGCTTGTTAGAGCGCTTAGGCTGTAGGAGCCCCTCCAGAGTGTGCACACCCCCAGTGAGCGCAGGTACCCTGAGTGAGTGATGTGATGTTGCCCGAGGGGCTGTTCTTGATTCATGTTGTTGCCCACGGGGCTGATTACGAGTGATTGTGAGTTTGCCCGAGGGGCTGGTACTGAGTGATGTTATGCCTGAGGGGCAGTTTATGATACATGTTTTTGCCCGAGGGGCCATTTTTGACTTTTATCGCTTTCACTCTAAATTTCATTGAAACACTTTTGAAACTGTTGGAAACTTACCATCCGCTGATTTTTACTGAAAAATCTGGTTTTAAGCTTGATGATTTGATTTGTACACTGTTTTGAAGGCAAACTGTACTTACTGTGATTTCATGACATGGACTTATATGTTTCTTACTTCTCAGTCCTTATTTACATTTATTTCTTACTGAGTTGGGGTACTCACATTACTCCATGCACCTTGTATGTAGATTCAGGTGCTAGGGCTGACTGAGAGTTGATTACTGCCCCAGATATTTCACGGAGATTTGCAAGGTAGCCGCACACGTCCGCATCCTTGCCCTTCTCCCTCTTGCTATTGTAATGTTTATCTTTCTTTCCAGACCTGTATTACCTTTAGATGCTCATGACTAGTGACTCGTGATTTTGGGTTGTAATTATTATTCGGTTCATCATCATCTGTTTTAAAAATGCTTAAATGAAATTTTTATGAGGTATCAGTTTAGAAATGATATAAATGAAATATTCCTTATGTGTTGAATATTGATTTGGCTGGCCTAGTATCGCGATAGGCGCCATCACGGCCGAGGTAGTTTTGGGGTAGTGACAAGTTGTATATAACTGAGTAAAAATAATGTATGAAAGTTGTAAACAATGAACTATAATAGGAAGGTAATAGACTAGTATTTTTGGTTGAGCTCTATGTCAATGAACTACAAGAAAATAAAGAATTGAGTGGTATTTATCAATTATATACAAATTAGTACTAATGAGTATCCCTTTGTATTAGGAATTGAATAGGGAATCAATTATTTCCCATCTTTGTTCTCTCTCTCTCTCTCTCTCTCTCTCTCTTTATCTCTTTCTATGTCTCTCTCTCTCTCTCTCTCTCTCTCTCTCTCTCTTTCCCTCCTCCCCTCATCTTTCCCCGATTTTCTTCCTTCATTTTTCTATGCTTTTTATCCTCTCTTTTTTTCCCCAGGGAATTCATCAATGAATTTCAATTATTTTAATATAAAGCTTTAACTTAGTAATTTTCTTTCATGTTGCATAATTGGTGTTCGAATTGAAATTATCAATCAAAATTTTTTGAAGGTGTTTGACTCTCCACCATTGACAACTAAAAAAGCGTCGAAGTTTTGAATTCGAATTTGGGTTTTCAAAAACTATTATTTGTTTGGATTGAGTGTTTTTGCAAACAATTAGGAATACTCTTTGGAGCTTATATCTTCGCTGAATTTCAGACCCAAACTCAAAGAAGAAGAAGAAGAAGAAGAAGAAGAAGAAGAACTCATGGCACACAATAGTTACGAAATCGTATTAAAGTTGTATGCAAATTATATTTAAATTGTATTTTGTTGTAGTTATATATTTCTTTATTTGAATATTGTATGAAAGTTAAAAATTGGTTGTATAATATATGAATCGTTGTATGAAATTTGTATTTAAGTTATCAATACTATCTTTTTACATTAAATTATTGATATGTATCAAAATTGTATTAAGAGAGAAAGTTTTGATTTGAAATTCAGAGAGGAAGAAGCCCACACCACATACAAAGTATATACCAATCAGATACAAAATATACAAAGAACATATTGTATAATATTTTGTATGAAACTTTTATTTAACTTGTATGATTTTGTGAGTATATTTAACCGAGTAAAAATAATGTATGAAAATTCTATATAAGTTGTAAATAAGTGTATACTATATAATTAGTTGTATGAAATTTATTTTTAATATGTATGTTGTGGTAGTATAACAATTTGTATTATATTTGTACGAAATTTATTTTTAATTTGTATGTTGTTATACCATATATTGTTTGAGATGCCGAATTTGAATTCAAATCTTTTAATTTTTTGAGGTTGTCAATGATGAAAAATAAAATACCCTCAAATTTATTGATCGACAAACAATTCGAACAATAATAGTGGAACAGGAAAGAAAATTTCTTTCTATAGTCATGTCTAGCTATGCAAAGAACTTAACCGAACAAACCAATTGTAGTCCAAACTAATTTCTGCTTAGAAGAGTTATATACATAATGGACTATAGTGTTTAAAATACATGACTGTAAACATTCTACTTCTAATGCTTAAGTCTGTAAAGAAAAAAGGGGAAAAATAGGATGTCATCAACTTTTCCTGGGCACCCAAACTAATGAATCAATGAGCATCTCCTTCAAGATATGTCTTCCAACAGAATACATTGAGAAGCCGCCACCTTTGCTTTTGTTGATTTCTTTTCTTATAAGCTCCTACAAAATGGTAAAGTAAGAAGAATAAGCAGAAAAATGCTGAAACAAGTGATTTTGTTCACAAATTTTATTGAGAGAGAGATGGTGAAAGAGAGTGATGAAGAAAAAAAGAAAAATTGATGAGAGAGGCAACAATGAATGGGAAAGAGGAAAGGAGAGAAAAAAGGAAAAAGATGTAACTGAATACAATTTTATATATATATATATATATATATATATATATATATATATATTTACGTTAATAAAACAAAATACATCGCATAGAAAAAATAAAGGTGGGTAACATGTAACCGTCCGGTCTAAAATAACTGTAGTTTCAGCCAAACTATTTAATCCAAGAAAAGTGTCGTTTAAGAAACTAAAAAGGTATTAATTATTTTTATTTTTAAATTTTATTCCTACTCCAGTAAATGATCTATATTTGTGAAAATATTAAACGACACTTATTTTAGATAGAACGAGATAATAGGAAAAAGGGGTTGGGTGATGGTAATGTTAGTATTTTGTATTTGTAAAAATAATTCTGGATAAGAACATAACATATAAACAGAAATGTAGAAGAAGTAGAAATTAATCTGAGCCCACTGAATTCACAGTGTTTTCTTAAGAACTTAATCCCCTCCTAGTACCCGAGGTTGTGAATTATTTCCTCGCAAGATAGAATGAATTACACGCTGGTGTAGCGGTACTTCAAACCCCGGTATTTCAACGAACACAAATGGCAGCAGCAAATCACACTTAATGTTGTTTTGTTGTAGTTAAAACAATGCAGAAAGAAAGAGGAGAATTCAGAAATTTCGTAAGAAAAATCTGAGGGAATGGTCTGCTATTTATAACCAACATGTTGAGTTTAAACGAAGAGTTGTAACTCTTCAGAAGGTACGTCATGACTGTTAACATAAAATGGCCATAATATAAATGGCTATTTACGTAAAATAAAACGGGAATTCAAAACGCGGAGAAAATTAGTTTTCCATTACAAAAACAGATAATTTGGATTTAATAATATTACGTAAATATTTAATATTAACAAATTATTTGGTCCAAAAAAGTAATCAATCAATCTATCATTTGACCAAATCCGAATCCGAATCCAAAGTTAAGACGAGCTGGGTGAGAGACGACGACTACGGCGCGAGACTTGCCTTCTTCTTAACTTTTTAAGAGCTAGAAGAAGAGGAATTGTATATATACCCAACAAAAGTCTTTTCCATCCCCCACATGAATGGAGAATGGATATATCACATAAATATGCATGAAAAACTGTGTGATTCGCAAGCAAGGATTAATAGCATCTGGATAAGTAGGTTTCCCGTTGAACTTTCCGTAGTGAACTTATGTCGGATATACTCGGTTAATCGGTAGATTTGATATCTTTGAACCGACGAATTTTAATGTATACCTAGACAATCATAAGTCACACAATCAACCCTTAACTGTTTTTGGTTCTCATTGTTGTGTTCGTTTCAGCCGTGAACACCGTCCGATTTCATAAGTGCGTCGAAAACTGGCCTTAAATAATTCTCCTTGAAGCGTCTAACACTTCACACTTACATAGGTGATTCATAAACGTGTCATCCCGTAGATACACTATTTGATATACCCTGTATCAAATTTAGAAATCATTAAAAAGCGTTAATATTTTTTTCTTAGTACTGAACATTGTCTCATCACGAGAATGGACCAAAATTTTAGTTGACAATGTTGAACCGTCATTATTGACTTTGTTTGATCTCCTTGAACCTAGATCTTGGGATCTCAATTCTTTTTGTTAGAGTTACCGCCACAATGACTTATCCTCGGCCATAGTCTCATTTCCTTCGATGATTTCTCAATTTCCTCTCTAGTTAGGCCTTTCTTAAGTGGACCCGACACATTATCACTTGAATTTATGTAGTCAACAACAACAATCCAGTAAAATTCCACCAGTGGGGTCTGGGGAGGGTAGAGTGTACGCAGACCTTACCCCTACCACAGAGGGGGTAAAGAGGCTGTTTCCGGGAGACCCTCGGCTCAGAGACAATATATATGTGACAACAAAACCCAAAAAATAATCATCAACGTGAGAGATAACAAATAAATGGAAAAGCAGTAACACAAATATTATGCAAAAGTGTGAAACATAACATAAATCGCTAGCACAGCTAGACAAAACACTATCATACTCGTCGATAAAAAGAGGGAAATCGGACAAAGAGGAAAACCGCTCGACTACCCTTTAACCTACAATCCTAATGCTCGACCTCCACTCCTTCCTATCAAGAACCATGTCCTCGAAAATCAGGAGCCGCGCCATGTCCTGTCTGATCACCTCACCCCAATACTTCTTGGGCCGCCCCATTACTTTACGTATTCAATCGTTATAATTCCTCTAGAGAGTAATTTCCTAACGTTTTTATGTCTTCGTCGAATATGACGAGAATTATCGTTATACATAACGCTTCCAGCCCTTCCAATTTCCGCTTGACTATCGCAATGTATACATATTGGGGTCAACAGTTTGGGCCAAAACGGAATATCTTCCAAAAAATTCGGAGTCATTCAGCTTCTTCACTGGCTTTATCCAAGGCTATGACTCAACCTCTATTGTAGAGCGGGAAATACACGTTTGTTTGGACGACTTTCAAGATACCTCTCCTCCACAAATATTGAACACATATCCACTTGTGGACTAAGAATCAGTTGAAATAGTGATCCAATTTGCATCACAATATCCCTCAATCACTGCAGGATATTTACTGTAGTGCTAAGAAGTCCTGGTATGTTCTAAATATCCCAAACCTCGTTCCATTGCCATCCAATGAGATTACCTGGATTACTCATGTATCGACTCAATTTACTTATAGCAAAAGCCATATCTCGTCGTGTACAATTCATGATATACATTAAACATCCCAACACATGAGCATAATCCAATTGTGATATGCTTTGGCCTTTGTTCTTTGCTAGTGCAACATTCACGTCAATTGGAGTCTTTGTAACTTTAAAATCTAAGTACTTGAATTTTTCAAGTACTGTATTAATATAATGAGATTGTGACAATGACGGACCTTGAGGAGTCTTATGGATCTTAATACCCCGTATTAAATCAGCAACTCGCAATCCTTCATATCAAACCTGCTAGTTAGCATACGCTTAGTCACATTTATGTTGGAAATGTCATTACTCATTATCAGCATATCATCCACATATAAGAAAACAATGACTATGTGATTTGGAAGATTTTTAATGTACACATATTTATCACATTCATTTATCTTAAAACTATTTGACAAAATTGTTTGGTCAAATTTCGCATGCCATTGTTTGTGTACTTGTTTTAGTTCGTAAAGGGACTTAACAAGTCTACATACCTTCTTTTCTTTACTTGGAACCACAAACCCTTCAGGTTATTCCGTGTATCTTTCTTCCTCCAAATCATTTAAGAAGGCTATCTTAACATCCATTTGATGAATTTTAAGACAATAAACTGCTGCTAATGCTACTAACGTTTGTATGGACGTAATTGATGTGTGGCTAGAATTCATGGTTTAATACGTTATATGCCTTAAATTTTATGTGTGTTAATGATAAAAATACACTTCGTATGTGTATAATGGAGTCTATTTCATATGTAGGTGAATTGGAGATGGAAGCCGAGCTAAATGGATGCATAAACGTCGAAAATACGCTCAAGAGGCGAAGAGGAGTGCACCGGGCTATAGCCGGGCGTTTGGGCTGTAAAGCCTGGTCATACTAGGCTCTAGCTGGGCGTTTGGGCTATAAAGCCTAGTAAGACCATGCATTATCCAGGCGTTATCCAGGTGTTTGAGCCTTAAGGCCAGGCCTGGCCTGGCTTTATCCAGGCGTTTGGGCCATAAAGCCAGGTCCCTGGTCTGGTGCAATCTGAGTTTTGAAGATTTTAAGTGTTTCCCGGTTTGAATAGAAGTCTCCTACACGTCTAGGGTTTGTCCTGAACATATAAATAGACCCAAAAACACAACTTGAAGGGAGGAATCCATTGAAGTGAAGAAAAACTTGTGGATTACTACTCAGTGAAGCAAACATTGATTTTTATAGCTTTTATTTATTATTTTGTAGTTCAATTATGCAAGTTATTTTAGAATTGATTCTTATGAATATGAGTAGCTAATTTTCTTAATCTAGGGTTTTGGTGGAACCCGTTGGGGGATAAACTTATGGTGATATTAATATAGTTTGGTTGATTGTTCATCTCTATTTGTTCAACTACGTTCTTGTTGTAGTTAATTGAATGGCCATCAATTAGTTGTGCCTATTTAGTATGTATCTACTTGAGAGAGAGTGCATATTTAGGTAATTGTTTGAACAACACCACTCCCAGAGTATAGACGAAAGTCATAACCGAGGGTTTAGAGGTTGGATTAGAGATAACGATACCTCGGGTGCAATCTAAAGTGAGCTGTAATGCAATCTAGCTAGCGTAACTTGAGAGAGTGCGTCTAGTAAATTATCATAATTACTTGAGAGAGATTTATGGTAGATAGAGTGTTCATGATTGATAGAGACAACTAATCAAACTATAAGAAGTATCCAAGAAGGAAGTTCACCAACGGGGAAAACTATAAACTTAGACCTTTATTATAATTGTTTACATCATATTGTTAGTTAATCGTTAGTTTATTAATTTTGTCAGTAGAAATAGTAAAACATCACCAATTGATATTCAAAAGTCTTGAGAAAATTGATTAAGTAAAAGTTTCGTATTCTGACAGCATTGATTGATACGTAAATTCCCTGTGGGATCGACTCTGGGCGTAATACCCCAGATTATATTTGCAGCGCCCGTTTAGTCTTCTATAAGACATAATTGAGCGTGATAAAATTTTGGCGTCGTTTCCGGGGAATTAACGGTCTTATCAGTTGGAGTTGGAAGAAATACAAAATTCTGAAATATAGTCAATTTTCTTTAATTTTCATTTATACATTGAAAGTTTAACGTTTGCTAACTTGGTTGTACAGGTGCATGCCTAGAAACTCATCGAGAACTGGTGAAGTAGTTGAATCCTTATCAGACCTCGAGAAAATTTTTAAGGCCCTAAACCAGGCCAACCGGAAAAGCAAACAGCAACCATCAATTGAACAACTTGAACCCGACATGGAAGATCCAAATAACAGGAACAACAATGGGGATGCTGTGGTAGACCCAGTCGCTCAAATAGGGGAAAATGCTCCTTTATATGACTGGGCACAACCCACGGTAGAGAATTTGGCCACTGCGATACTAGTCCCTCAAATACAGGCTGAGTCTTTCTAGATTACAAAAAATATGCTGCACTTGTTGCAGAACAAGGGACTATTCTCAGGGTCATACATTGAAGACTCCCAACAACATTTGAAGAACTTCCTGTCAATTTGCAAAACACAGAGGCAACCAAATGTCACTCAGGAGGCAATAAAACTGTTGTTGTTTCCATTCTCGGTGACTGGAGCTGCCCAGACTTGGCTAAACTCACTCCCTATCAATTCCATTACCACATGGGAGGAGTTAGTTAAGCAGTTCGTGAACAAGTTTCATCCACCCAACAAGACCGCTCAACAAATTGATGAAATCTTGAGCTTCAGACAGAAACCAGTTGAAACATTGCAGGAGACATGGGAACGATTTAAGGGAATGCTGGTTATCTGTCCACACCATGGTATTCCGGAGCAGATGTTGGGGCAGCATTTTTATATGGGTCTGGCTGATACTGTTAAGG
>ML406600.1:5000-33049 GCA_005239525.1 Nicotiana knightiana | reverse complement strand
GCTGGTGGAGCATTCTTGAGCAAAACGTGGAGAGAAAGTCAGATCTTACTTGATAAAATGGCACAGAATTCAGGATGGAAAACCAGGAATGCACCCATTACTCCTGTAGTTCACTCAATGCCATTCGATCCATCCAATACTATTGCAGAGAACGTGGCCACCTTGATAACACAGATGAGCATACTAACTAAGAAGGTGGAAGAATCAGGGCAAAGGCAGCAGGTACACATCGTTGATACAACCAATGGGGGCTTATGCACATCTTGCATTATTCAGCCATTTGGTAATTAGTGGAATGCAGAATGTGATCAACCTCCTTATCCAGAATACATGAATTATGTGTCAAATTATGGAAGCCAGAGACAAGGGGGGCAGAACTTGGGTCAGCAAGTTTAACCGTATAGACCACCTCACCAAAAGCAGAACAGTGGAAATATGGGTGTCATGAGACCACAAGGTAATGCATCACCATATCAGAGGCCACAAGGTTATAACCATAAGAATAAACAACAAGCATACTACCCTCCTCAGCATCAACAGGGGGGAAAGCAAGAAGATGGGTTCTCCAGGTTAGAACCTATGATGCACCAGGTTATCGGGCAAAATGCCAAAATCAGTGAGAGAGTAGATGTACATGATGCAGCTATTAAAAATATTGAAGTACAGTTGGGCCAGATATCTATGACAGTGAACAATCGTCCTCGTGGGACTTTACCTGCAGAGTCAGGTAAATCTTACAGACCAGGGCCCAAGGCAGCTGATGGAAGTGACTCTCCACAATGGCAGGGATTTAGACTTGGAACTGGAGAGAGCTCGTGAAAGCAGGCAGGCCGAGACACTGGTACACATGCCTATTGAACTTGATGATTCAACAAACTTGACCAAGGTAACATTGCAACCTACTGAAGGAGAACCCAGTGCACAGAGTGAGACTGAAAAAAAGTGGAGATAGCCCAGGAGCCGGTAGTTGAGGTGGTGGCTGAGAAAGAAAAGTCCCAAATCACTGGGAAAAAGAGACCGCCAGCTCCATTCCCTCAGAGGCTGGCCAAATACCAAAAGGATGAACAGTACAAAAAGTTCTTGGACATACTAAAGCAGATACAGGTAAATATCTCATTGATTGATGCATTGAAGGAAATGCCTAGCTATGCTAAAATGATGAAGGACTTGATGTCCAGAAAAGTTGACTTCCAAGATCTGGCTACTGTCACCCTTACTCAGACTTGTAGTACGGTGGTGCCGCGTCCTATTGCTGAAAAGTTGTCTGACCCAGGGAGTTTTACAATTCCTTGTACCATTGGAGACTTAGCTTTCGCCAAAGCTCTATGTGACTTGGGAGCCAGCATTAATATGATGCCGCTGGTTATATATAAAAGACTGGGGATTGGTAGAGCCAGGCCCACCTCCATGCTGCTGCAACTTGCTGATAGGACGGTGAAGAGACCGTCGGGTATTTTGGATGATGTGTTAGTACAAGTGGATAAATTTGTGTTCCCTGCGGAATTTGTGATCCTAGACTGCCGAGTAGATGAGGAAATTCCCATAATCTTGGGAAGGCCATTTTTAGCCACAGGCAGATCCCTTATCGATTGTGAGACAGGTGAACTTAAGATGAGGCTCAATGATGAAGAAATCACGTTCAACGTGCAGAAGTCTATGAGGCGACCAAGTGAGTTAGCCAACTGCTCTCTTATTGATGTCGTGAACGTGATCCTGGAAGAAGATGATGCGTCCCTAACTGTTGGGGACCCTTTTACTGAATGTTAAATGGATCTAGATGATATGAACGGTGAAGAACTGGCAAATTGGGTGTTAGCACTTGATGGAAAAGGGGTATGGCCAAAGGTTCTCGAGTTTGAGTCATTACACTTAGAGAAAAGAGAGAACCCACCGGCCAGGCCATCTATTGAAGAACCACCCAGGTTAGAACTGAAACCACTGCCACCTTATCTGGTTAATAGGAACAAAGAACCCATGAATGATGACATACAGGAAATACTATTGGAGCAGGCCAGACTGGATTTTGAGGATGTCGATGTGGTACAAAAGATACTAGAATTAACCAAGGACATTGATGATACATATTTTGTTGAATCTAGTGTCATTAGTGTTGAGGATGTTGATACACACTCCGACCATTTTTTCACATTGTGTTTGGATGATGATATGTAAATAGAGTCATCTGAACCACCTGAGGAGCCAAGGAATAAAGAATAAGATGCCTACATTGTGGAATTCTTCTTGCCAGAAAGTCGAGAATACACATCTCATCGAAAGTCCAAGAAGTGCAGATTACTACATTATTTTATTGGGCCAGGCATATTTGTTCCACCACCCCAGGAGCATGATCATAGAGCAGATTCAAAACTTGGGATCCAATTCATAAGTTCAAAGTGGAGGCATAAAGTGATTCAAGCATTTGTTCGAAGGAGCATGGAAAGCAAAAACTAATGGAAAGGATGTCAACGCGACTAGAGCAGGGAGTTTCTTCCACCTTACTTTTATTTCTTGTTTTGTCTATATGTGATGCACTGAGGACATTGCATGATTTAAGTGTGGGGTGTTGTACATATTTGTTGTGAGTTGTTGTGTTTAGTGTGTTAGTAGTTTTAGTTGTTCATGTTAGTAAGTTAGTTTTCTTTTAAGTTTTGTAGATTTTTCTGTAGTCTTTTTTTATTTTAGGTAGAACAAAGCAGGAAAAAAAAATTAGAAATATGTGGACTCTTCCCGACGATGGATCTCCTAGACAGTTCTCTTGAGGGAAGTAAGTCTAGAGAAAATACCAAAAAGATTTTTATTTTTGGTAGTGTAGTAATTCCCCCTTGGTTTTTCTTTGGACCACGGTTCTTTTTCAAGGGTTTTTAATTGAACCGGGTGTAGGTAATTTTTAAGAGTAGTAACCACATGGTTGAGGGATTAAGTGCAGCAATATCTCGGAATTTTTTGATGCCTTGAGAATATTTAGTACTTTGGTTGTAACGCTTAGGCTCAATTTTTGACTCCAGGATGAATACCTTAAATCGTGGATTAAATTTGCTTAACTGCTTTGACTGGAGTGTCGGGATAGATCCANTCTCGTAAGCACTGGAAATGTGATGAAATATGGAAAAATTAAAGTGTGGGGTGGTAGGTTGATTTTTGATGGGAATAATTGAAATAAGGAGAAAGGTGCACTGTTTTGAAAAAGTAAGAGTCACTTGAGAAAAAAAAAAGAGAAAAAGAAGAAAAAAATAAAATAAATAGTTGTATTGTTGTGAAAAAATATGTGTGTGTATATATATATATATATATATTTGGTGACTCTTGATGTAATAGTGCTTAAAGAAATATGGGGTAATAACATTGATGTGAAGGTGGAGTTTGGCTTAATATAAGTTTGAGGTTGAGCGCTAAAGTATATGTATTAAAGTGCTTAAGGAGATGTAGTCACTCTTATATCTAAATGTATCCTACCCATCCCGAAGCCTACATTAAAACCGAATAAAGTACTACTTGATCCTAGACTGAATGAGCTCGATTAGTAGAGTAGTCCACTACGGGCAAGCTTTTGGTGCATCTTTTGTGGCATATGAATACTATTTCTGAGAGTGAGTGAATTCTTTCGATCTTGAGTTCCTAAGTGTTCTTAAATTATATTGTGTGTGGAACTAACTCTTTGATTTGGTGAGGGCACATGATTCATAAAGGAAAGGTAATGTTGTTGACCTCTAAGTTAGAGTAGTGAGTGGATTGTGAATAAAGCATGGTATATGTGAGTCGACTATTGAGGCGAGGATGTCACACCTTTGTGCTTGAACTGTTTTAAAATTCTTGGTATAACGTGTTAAGGGATTCGCTTAATAAGTTGTGTACATGAGTGTAGTTTGATTGCTCGAGGACGAGCAAATGTTTAAATGTGGGGTGGTGATGTGTGGCTAGAATTCATGGTTTAACACGCTATATGCCTTACATTTTATGTGCATTAATGATAGAAATACTCTTCGTATGTGCCTAATGGAGTCTATTTCATATGTAGGTGAATTGGAGATGGAAGCCGAGCTAAATGGATGCATAAACGTCGAAAATACGCTCAAGAGGCGAAGAGGAGTGCACCGGGCTATAGCCGGGCGTTTGGGCTGTAAAGCCTGGTCATACCAGGCTATAGCTAGGCGTTTGGGCTATAAATCCTGGTAAGACCAGGCGTTATCCAGGCGTTTGAGCCTTAAGGCCAGGACTAACCTGGCTTTATCCAGGCGTTTGGGCCATAAAGCCAGGTCCCTGGTCTGGTCCAATCCGAGTTTTGAAGATTTTAAGTGTTTCCCGGTTTGAATAGAAGTCTCCTACATGTTTATAGTTTGTCCCAAACATATAAATAGACCCAAAAACACAACTTTGAGAGGAGAGACGCCATTAGAGACAAGAGACGCCTGTGGAATACTACTCAGAGAAGCAAAACATTGATTTTTACAACTTTTATTCATTACTTTGTAGCTTAATTATGCAAGTTATTTTAGAGTTAATTATTATGAGCATGAGTAGCTAATTTCTTTAATCTAGGGTTTTGGTGGAACCCGTTGGGGGATGAACTTATTGTGATATTAATATAGCTTTGATTGGTTGATTAAACTCTATTTGTTCAACTACGTTCTTGTTGTAGTTGATTGAAGGGCCCTCAATTAGCTGTGCCTATTTATTATGTATCTACTTGAGAGAGAGTGCATATTTAGGTAGTTGTTTGAACAACACCACTCATAGAGTATAGACGAAAGTCATAACCGAGGGTTTAGAAGTTGGATTAANATAGAGTGTTCATGATTGATAGAGACAATTAATCAAACTATAAGAAGTATCCAAGAAGGAAGTTCACCAACGGGGAAAACTATAACCTTAGACCTTTATTATAATTGTTTACATCATATTGTTAGTTAATCGTTAGTTTATTAATTTTGTCAGTAGAAATAGTAAAACATCACCAATTGATATTCAAAAGTCTTGAGAAAATTGATTAAATAAAAGTTTCGTATTCTGACAGCATTGATTGATACGTAAATTCCCTATGGGATCGACTCTGGGCGTAATACCCCGGATTATATTTGCAACGCCCGTTTAGTCTTTCTATAAGACATAGTTGAGCATGATCAGTAATTCTTGTAACTGGAGAGTATGTATCAAAATAATCAAGACTTTCTCGTTGTCTATATCCTTTGACCACAAGTTTTGCCTTATATTTATCAATAGCGCCACCATCTTTCATTTTCCTGTTAAAAATCCATTTAGAACCCAACGATTTATTTCCAGGAGGAAGATCAACCAATTCCTATGTAGGTTGTTCAATATGGATTCTATTTCACTATTGACTGCCTCATTCCAATATAATTATTCCAAAGAAGACATAGCTTCTTTAAATGTTCGAGGCATATTTTTCAGTAAGAAAGTCACAAATTCTGGTCCAAATGAAGTAGACGTTCTTTAACGTTTACTACATCTTGGATCCTCCTGATTAAACGTACATTCTTTTATTTCTTCCCGAGGTCATTTAGATCCTTCACCAATCGACTCACATTCCTTTTTATACAGATATATATTTTCTAAGAACTCAGCCCCATTATCTGATTCTATAAACGTATTATTATGAATATCGGGATTTTCTAATTTATGAACCAGAAATCGATATGTCTTACTATTGGTCACATATCCTATGAAATTACAATCAACTGTTTTTGGTCCTATTTTTACCTTTTGGGTTTAGGAACTTGCACCTTTTCCAAACACCCCCACACTTTAAAATAATTCAAGTTGGGCTTCTTTCCTTTCCATTTTTCATATGGAATGGATTGCGTTTTGCTATGGAGTACTCGATTTAGTATTCGATTAGCCGTAAGAATGGCTTCTCCCTACAAGTTCTGTGGCGAAACAGAACTTATTAATAATGTGTTCATCATCTCCTTTAATGAACCATTCTTTCTTTCGCAATCCTATTGGATTAGGGAATGTCAGGGGTTGTTGTTTGATAAATAATTTCATATTCTAAACATATTTCTTCAAAAGGAGATTCATATTCACCACCCATATCACTTTTTATCATTTTAATTTTCTTGTTAAGATGCATTTTAACTTCATTTTTGTATTGCTTGAATGCATCTATTGCTTCATCTTTACTATTAAGTAAGTAAACATAGCAAATCGAGTACTATCATCAATAAAAGTTATGAAATACTTCTTTCCACCGTGAGGTGGTATTGACTTCATGTCGCAAATATTTGTTTGAATTAAGTCTAAAGGATTTGAATTCCTTTCAACTGACTTATAAGGATGTTTAACATACTTAGATTCCACACATATTTGACATTTTGATTTGTCGCATTCAAACTTAGGTAATACTTCCAAATTAATCATTTTTCGCAAGGTTTTATAATTGACAAGTCTCAAACGTATATGCCATAAATCATTTAACTCAAGTAAGTAAGAAGAAGATGAAATTTTATTATTCTCAACGACCATTACATTCAGTTTGAAAAGGCCCTCAGTGAGGTAACCTTTTCCTACAAACATCTCATTCTTACTTATTACAACCTTATCAGATACAAAAATGCACTTAACTCCATTATTAACGAGAAGTGCAGTAGAGACTAAGTTCTTCCTAATCTCGAGAACATAAAGGACGTTGTTCACCACTTTGCCAGAAGTCATTTTCAGAAATATCTTGACACATCCTTCAATTTTGGTCGTTGTAGAATTTCTCATAAAAAGCATTTCTTCGGGTCCAACGGGAGAATATGTAGCAAATGCTTCTCTAACAACACAAACATAGCGAGTGGCTCCATAATCAATCCACCACTCCTTAGGATTTTCCATCAGGTTGCATTAAGAAAGCATATCACACAAGTCATCAATATCTTCGTGCTTTTCAGCCATGTTTGCTTTACCCTTCTTCTTGTCTTTCCTTGGAGCGCGACAATATGCAGATTTGTCCCCAGATTTCCCACAGTTGTAATAATTTCCTTTGAATCGCTTCTTGCTTGGGTTGCTTTTCGGTCCATAAGCCTTCTTCCTCTTTCTATTATTTTAAGGAGCATCCTCAATAATGTTTTCTCCCATTATTGTTGAGTTTCCACAACCTTTCTTTTCAGCAGCTTTGTTGTCCTCTTCGATTCTCAACCGAACAATGATATCTTCAAGCGACATCTTCTTGTGTTTATGTTTTAAGTAATTTTTGAAGTCCTTCCATAAATGGGGAAACTTCTCAATCATCACTGCAACTTGGAATGCTTCATTTACCGCCACAATGACTTGTCCTCGGCCATAGTCTCATTCCCTCGATGATTCCTCAACTACCTATCTAGTTAGGCCTTTCGTAAGTGGATCTGATACATTATCACTTGACTTTACGTAGTCAATCTAGATAATTAACGGTTTATGTCTTCATCGAATATGACGAGATTTACCGTTATACATAACGCTCCCAACCCTTCCAATTGTCGCTTGACTATCGCAATGTATATATATTGGGCCAACGGTTTGGGCCAAAATGAAATATCTTCCAAGAAATTACGGAGCCATTCAGCTTCTTCATCGGCTTTATCCAAGGCTATAAACTCAACCTCCATTGTAGAGCGGGCAATAAACGTTTGTTTGGACGACTTCCAAGATACCTCTCTTTCACCAATAGTGAATACATATCCGCTTGTGGACTTAGAATCAGTTAAACCGGTGATCCAATTTGCATCAAAGTATCCCTTAATCATTGCAGGATATTTACTATAGTGCAAAGTAAAGTCTTGATATGTTCTAAATATCCCAAAACTCATTTCATTGCCATCTAATGAGATTAACCTGGATTACTCATGTATCGACTCAATTTTCTTATAGCACAAGCTACATTTGGTCGTGTACAATTCATGATATATATTAAACATCCCAACACATGAGCATAATTCAAATTGTGATATGCTTTGGCCTTTGTTCTTTGCTAGTGCAAGATTCACGTCAATTGGAGTCTTTTGCAACTCTAAAATATAAGTACTTGAATTTTTCAAGTAATGTCTTAATATAATGAAATTGTGACAATGCCAGACCTCGATGAGTGTTATGGATCTTAATACCCAGTATTAAATCAGCAACTCCTAAGTCCGTCATATCAAACTTGCTTGTTAGCATACGCTTAGTTGCATTTATGTTGATAATGTCATTACTCATTATCAGCATATCATCCACATATAAGCAAACAATGACTATGTGACTTGGAACATTTTTAATATACACATATTTATCACATTCATTTATCTTAAAATCATTTGACAATATTGTTTGGTCAAATTTCACATGCCATTATTTGGGTGCTTGTTTTAGTCCTTAAAGGGACTTAACAAGTCTACATACCTTCTTTTCTTTACCTGGAATCACAAATCTTTCACGTTGTTCCATGTATATTTCTTCCTACAAATCTCCATTTAAGAAGGTTGTCTTAACGTCCATTTGATGAATTCTGAGGGAATGATCTGTTATTTGTAGCCAACATGTTGAGTTTAAACGAAGAGGTGCAACTCTTCAGAAGGTCTGTCATGACTGTTCATGTAAAACGACCATGTCATAAATGACTATTTATGCAAAATAAAACGAAAATTCAAAACGCTGAAAAAATTAATTTTTCGTTGCAAAAACGGATAATTTGGATTAAATAATATTACGGTAATCTATATTATTAACAAATAAATTTGATCTAAAAAAAATTAAACAATCAATTATTTGACCGCATCTGAATCCAAGCCGAGCGACGATAATGACGTGAGGCTTGCCTTCTTCTTCACTCTTTAAGAGCTAGAAGAAGAGTAATTGTATTTATACCATCAAAAGTTTTTTCCTCCTCCAATATGAGACAATGTCCCTTTGTTAAGGAGGGAAACTCAAATTTTTACTTTTTCCTCCATTTTTTTTCATTCACCCTCTTTTAAGCTAAAATAAGCTTAAAACCCTAACAATACAGTCAAACCTCTCTTTAACAGCCTCGTTTATTCCGAATATTTTTGGATGTTATAGCGAAGTGATGTTATTGAAAACATATATTATAACATAACATAAAATTTAATTCCGAAAAAACTTGGTTTTTATAGAGAAATGTTATTATATATGAATATTATAGTGAGGTCTAATCGTTGAAATAAGTTGACCAACTTTGACTTATATTTTTTTGCGAATGGCTTTTTGTTTATCTTTCGAAAGTTAGTTCTAAAATTTCTGTGTATTTGGTATGATGAGTCCTAATTGGCCACTTGAAAAGCAATAAACTGATTTAAAAATTTACAAATTAATTAATAATGTAACAACCTGATAAGCTAGTTGTAGCTAATTTCTACCTCACTCAACTATGATTATTTAAGTTATTAATTGCTAAAAATTCTACTATGTACATCACATGAGATCATCCAAAGCTATCACAATCAAGCCTAGTGCATGATCAGAACAATCAAAATATTTTGGCGGGTAACTCCATCAAAGAGAATAAAAGAAGAAAGAATTAAGAACTTTATCCAGGAATATAAATAAATAAGTTGAATTTGAGAAACTAAGGGGAAGAAGAAACAAAATCAAAATGTTTGTAGAAAAGACTTTACACGTCAGATGTAGCAATTTGTTGCATAATTTACGCAAATTCAACCCAAGGTATAAATAGTCTTTTTCTTAGGACAAAACCTAAACAAAAAAGAAACAGAGAAAAAGAACCAAAAAAACAAAAAAGGAAAAAAAATGCATATATATATATATATATATATATATATATATATATATATATATATATATATATATATGGGTGTATTTAGGTTAAGAGATGTGACTTCACATAAATCCATACTCCTATGGTGCAATAATTATTGGATACATCTCTACAAGTGAAATTATCGGTTCAAATTCAGCTTCAGACGGTCTTGTTTTCGACGAGTATAAATATATATGTAAAAATTATTAAAAAAATTTAGAAAAATTATAATTTTAAATCTATAATTTCAAAAGTACAATGGGTTCATGATAAGAGCCTCAATTTAAACATATCAAATATAAATTCTAGATAAATCTCTTCATAATAATGTGCTTATTGTCTTCTTCTTTTTTTCTCTTTTTTTAAACCCCTTCCAAATTAGGAGGATCTATAGTGTTTCAACACATTTCCTCTAGCATGGCTCGAACCCAGAACCTAACGGTTGTGGGTGGATGTGCTTTTACCAACTTATCAAGCCTCACTTGTCCCACCCCTTAAAATTTTGGATCCACATTTGATCACACCTCGGGGATTGCGTCTCTTTCTCAAACCTTGTGTGAATGTGTGATGCTTTATCCGCGAGACTGCCTTTATATATACGTCATAACTTATCTCTTAATCATGATAAATTAGCTTGATTTGATATTTTAAAAAAAAAACTTTTTTTTTTCCCTTAATAGGATTGCTAATGATATACTTAGTTTTTCTATGTTCAAACGTGCAGCTGTTGCCTAATGTTGTGACGCCGAGATTCTTTTTGTCTTTTAAGGAACTGGTCAACTTGATGATTTATTAGTAGTTGTAACGCACAACTTCACAAAAACCCAACTCCACATCCCATTTGACTTTATATTTGCTTTTGTTTGAAATTCCTATGTAAACACACACCTGCTTTGTCTTTTGACTTAAATGCCAAAAAATTACACCTTTTTTAAAAGCAAAATACTCCCCCATTTTATTTTAACTTATTTGACAGTGCACGAAGTTTAAAAAAAACTCAAGATTTCTGGAATTTGTGTTCATTAAACAAGTCAAAAAGAGGTCTAGAGTATTTGTATAATTATAAAAGCTTTTCATTAAGAATAGAATTGTAATTAAGTTAAATTGTTTTCAAATTTAAAAAGAAATTATTCTTTTTTAAACGGACCAAAAAGAAAATAAATTCACATAAATTGAAACGGATGAGTTACTATTAATCTTGGAAGTTTCAATCACCAACTGTAATCACAAGGATCAATGCTTTTAAGCAATGTTTTCATCCCACATTTACTTTTTGGGGATTTTTACCCAATAACCAGCTCACTAAGAAGAATAATTTCACCTTTTATTCTCAACGAATTTCACTTTTTATGCTTTTTTCTTTTTCACGTTTACTTATGTTCCCTCAATAATTTAGTGAGAATATGCACCTTTTTCTTTTCTAATTTGAGTAGGAGCTGGATTTAGTATGGTCCAAGTTCTAACCTTTTGGGATTTAATCAATCTGAAACTGGAATAAATTTTATTTAATTAACATATCAACATCCTGTTGGACTTTAAAGTCCGTTGAAAAATGGAGGGAAAAGAAAATTTGAATCAAGTGAGCTTTGTTATGAACTGTGTACCACATTAGTGAAAGACAATTACACTTGTGTGTATAAATATAGAATCACTTCTTAGAGATCTTAAAAAGAGTTGAAGAGAATGAACCCGCGCGTCATCGTCGTCGCTCGGCTCGGCTTCGGCTTCAGCTTTGGACAATTCTTTGAGTTCGTTGGTATCCTGCAACTAGTATTGCCACTGTTGCAGGAAGGTTTATTCCGTTTCATCCTGGAAGGATTTAATCCATTACCTTGGCAACTTGTGAGGGGGTTAAAATTCCTTAAGGAAGCACAAGGAACAACTACACTTGTGTGTATAAATATAAAATCACTTCTTAGAGCTCTTAAAAGGAATTGAAGAGAATGAACCCTCGCACCGTCGTCGTCGCTCGGCTTCGGCTTTGGATTTGGCTTTGGATTTGGATTTGGATTTGGATTCGGATTTGTCAAATGATCGATCGATAAGATTATTTTTGGACAAAATTTATTTAATTAATTAGTTAAGAATTAATTAAATGACAGTCATTTCATTAACGGAATTGACTGAAATGTATCCAAACGCTGCATTTCCCTTCTGAACAGACACCTCTTCACATTACACTGCCTATAAATTCCGAGGCATGGCTTCCTTTCACTCACTGAAAAATCCAGAATACTGCATTCTATTCGCAATCTCTCTCTCAAAATCGTTAGTGTGATTTAGCTCTGTTCTTTGAGTTCGTTGGTATCCTGCAACTAGTATTGCCACTGTTGCAGGAAGGTTTATTCCGTTTCATCCTGGGAGGATTTAATCCATTACCTTGGCAACTTGTGAGGAGGTTAAAATTTCTTAAGGACGTACAAGGAAATTGTGGACTCGGAATATTTCATATTATCTACTGATTTTCTGTTTCTTCTAACAGTTTGTTTTAACATAGTATCGGCAACAAGCTTAAGGAATTTTATTTAATGTTTCTGTGTTAAAATATATATTGAACTGTTATCTATATTTATACTGCTTTGGAGACTAAAGCCTTTGTGCTTTCTACTCCAATAACTATTCTGTCAGGTTTAAAGTATATCAAAACTTTAACGGAATAATAAACGTACGGGTTTGAAGTATATAAAAACTTCACCATTGTTACGTGTTGTATGTTTGGTTTGGTATTCAGTTTGAAGATATCAAAATTTCACTGATTTAACGAAGTTCTGTTTGTTTCCAACTCTACAGAAACATGACAAATGAAAACCAAATTAATGAAAATGTTGCTGGAACGGGTGCTTCATCGAGTGTTGTTGCTTCGTCAAGACCAGCACATACGATGGCACCGGCAGAAAAACCCAGAAAATTTTTCGGTACAGACTTCAAACGTTGGCAGATGAAGATGCTATTATATCTAACTACACTAAGTCTGCAGCAATTCATCAAGGAAGATGTTCCAATTGTGGGAGAAGATACTCCTGAGGCTGAACGATTTGTGGTAATTGAAGCATGATAACACTCTGATTTCATATGCAGAAACTACATCTTAAGTTGTTTGGAGGATGGCTTGTATAATGTTTATAGTGTCATGGAAACTTCAAAAGAGTTATGGAACGCTCTTGAGAAAAAGTACAAGACCGAGGATGCTGGACTTAAGAAGTTCGTTGCTGCAAAATTTTTGGAGTTTAAAATGATTGACACCAGGTCGGTCATCACTCAAGTCCAAGAATTACAAGTCATCGTGCATGACCGCCTTGCTGAAGGTATGACCCGAGTCAATAATTTTATTAACAATATTAATATTGTTATTAATTATAAATTTGTTATTGAAGGTATCGTCATAAATGAGGCGTTTCAAGTTGCTGCCTTCATTGAAAAGTTACCTCCTTTATGGAAGGACTTTAAGAACTACTTGAAGCACAAGCGCAAAGAGATGGCACTTGAGGATCTAATTGTTCGTCTAAGGATAGAAGAAGACAACAAAAATGCTGAAAAGAAGTCACGTGGCAACTCGGCAACAATGGGAGCTAACATTGTTGAGGAAGCACCGGAAAATAAAAGGAAAAGAAAGAAGGCATCTGAACCAAAGAATTACCCGAACAAGAAAAAGTTCAAAGGTAGTTGTCACAACTGTGGAAAGCCCAGGCATAAGGCCATAGATTGTCGTGCTCGAAAGAAAGAGTCACAAAAGAATAAAAAACAAGCAAATGTGGTAGAAGTGGAGGACTTGTGTGCCATGTTGTCTGAATGCAACTTGGTAGGAAATCCGAGAGAGTGGTGGATTGATTCTGGAGCCACCCGCCATATTTGTGCAAACAAGGAACTATTTTCTTCTTATGCTCCCGCAGGACCCGACCAAACTCTTTTCATGAGAAATTCATCTACGGTCAAAATTGAGGGAGTTGGCAAGATTGCATTGAAGATGACATCCGGAAAAATTGTGACTTTAAATCAAGTTCTCCATGTTCCAGAAATTCGCAAGAATTTAGTATCTACAGCACTTCTTGTCAAAAATGGATTTAAGTGTGTATTTGTTTCCAATAGTGTTGTTTTAAGTAAGAATGATATGTATGTAGGCAAAGGTTACCTGAATGAGGGCCTTTTTAAGCTAAATGTAATAGCTATTCCTATCAATAAAGTTGAAGCTTCTTCTTACTTAGTTGAGTCAAACACTTTATGGCATGCACGCTTAGGCCACGTCAACTTCAAAACATTACGGAAAATGATTAATTTGGAAGTATTGCCAAAATTTGATTGCATTAACTCAAAATGTCAAATTTGTGTGGAATCAAAGTATTCTAAGCATCTGTATAAGTCTGTCGAAAGGAGTTCAAGTCCTTTAGATTTAATTCATACAGATATTTGCGACATGAAGTCTACACCATCTCGCAATGGGAAAAAGTACTTCATCACTTTTATTGACGATAGTACGAGATATTGCTATGTTTACCTGTTTAGTAGTAAAGATGAAGCAATTGATACATTCAAGCAATATAAGAATGAAGTTGAAACACAACTTAACAAAAAGATCAAAATGATAAGAAGTGATAGGGGTGACGAATATGAATCTCCTTTTGAACAAAAGGAGTTGAAGAGAATGAACCCTCGCGGCGTTGGCGTCGCTCAGCTCGGCTTTGGCGTCGGCTTCGGCTTTGGCTTTGGCTTTGGCTTTTGATTTGGATTTGGATTTGTCTTCGGGTTTGACTTTTGATTTGGATTTGTCAAATGATCGATCGATAAGATTATTTTTGGACAAAATTTATTTAATTAATTAGTTAAGAATTAATTAAATGCCAGTCAGTTCATTAACGAAATTGACTGAAATGTATAATCCAAACGCTGTCTTTCCCTTCTGAACATACACCTCTTCACATTACACTCCCTATAAATTCCGAGGCATGGCTTCCTTTTCACTCACTGAAAAACCAGAATACTGCATTCTATTCGCAGTCTCTCTCTCAAAATCGTAAGTGTGATTTTGCTCCGTTCTTTGAGTTCGTTGGTATCCTGCAACTAGTATTGCCACTGTTGCAGGAAGGTTTATTCCATTTCATCGTGGGAGGATTTAATCCATTACCTTGGCAACTTGGGTTAAAATTCCTCAAGGACGCACAAGGAAATTGTGGACTCGGAATATTTCATATCATCTACTGATTTTCTGTTTCTTCTAACAGTTTGTTTTAACACAGTATCGGCAATACATCCAACACCATGTGTTTATCCCAAAAGATTTTTAAGCCGGAGGTCTATCAAAAACGTATCTCTAAAGGTCTGCGCATACTTTAGCCACAGACCTTACTTTATGGGAGTAAGCTGATTTTTTTTATTGTTGTTGTGTCTAGGGTTGTTAATGGTTCGGTTCGGTCAGATATTGTATAGAATTTATACCATACTAATTTTTCGATAAATACACCAAATTTTGCTGTCAACCTAAAATTAGGAACAAAAATATCCAATGCACTAAAAAGAAAGATTCAAAGGTTAAAAACTCTTACCCGCTTGGTATGATGCCTCTAAAGCACCTTGTACACTGTCCTACGGGGCTTGTTTGATTATATAATATTAATAATCCTTTTGACCAAAAAAACAAAAAAAAAAAAGAAATTAAAAACTCTAAGAAAGAAAGAAATCTCAAAGGAAATTAATCATAGGCATAAGGCTCAAACCTCGAGTGTAAAGACATAGTATATGATAAAATAAGTTTTGGATAAATATTATTTTACACAGCGTCAGAAATTATTTATACATTCAATAGCCAAAAAATGTATAAAATTTTGGCTATTATTTTGAATGCTCAAATACAATTTTATTTTCCCATAAGTTTTTCTTGACACGAATTCGAAAAAATCAAGTTTCTAATCAAATATCAAACACCCAAAACAATAAATAAAAAACCTATGTAAAGAAAGAAGTCCCACACAACCTCTCCCACCAATTAATAACCAGCCTTCGCGTAGAAAACAAGCAAAGCATCATCATTCACACATTTCACACCACAGCGTGCGAGCGCAACCAACGAAAGGAAAATGATGTAAAAAGAATCACCATACGCAATGATGCAAACAGAAATAATAATAATAATAAATTCATAGCCGTAAACGATATTTATATTTCATATATTTACAAAAGTGAATTGACTACAACGATGACTCCACTCAACAACTAAAATGTTTTTTCCTTTTTAAAAACAAGTTTTCATCATCAAAGCCGCCCATATTGACACTTCACAAAAATGACCCCAAAATGGTTACAAATTCTAATCAAATTTTCCTCCTCCCAAATCTAACTTCATACTTTACACCCATTGCAAGAGGGCTTTTTCCCTCATGATCCACCTCACCTAAATACTCCTAATTTTCTCTCATAATTATTTACTTCGGTTGATAACAACACAAACTCTCATTTTACTTACAGACAACAAGACACCACTACATATAGACCCTTTTAAACATATTTACACTAGGCAAAAGGGACCTCTTTTACTCCTGCTGTTGCTAAACCAAAAGTGGATTACTCTCCTTCGTGTAACTTCAATTTACCTCTATATTTACTTTTAAGGGTTCAATCAAGCCAGGGCAGGGATGCTACAGTTGCGACGATCCCTGTCTAGGCAATCGAAACCCTCAACTCTAACAGCCGGATTGTTGCCAAAATTCGCCCTCACACATCCGCCATGTTTCCTGGCGGATGCAGCTGGGGACGAAGCAGCCAGTCCGGAAGGTATGGGAATTGCCCGTGGTGAAACTGGGGTCATGACCTTCTCATCCCCAAATCGTGCATCTTGAATTAATGGGTTAGATACTCTGCTCGGCGGTGACCCACAAAAAAATGGGGGCGACGAGGCTACCTGTGCAGATGATTGATCCGCACCTCCACCCTGTAACAAAATTCAAAACCAATAATCAGCACATATATATCATATGACTAGATATAGAAGTTCATCCAATTAATAAGACATGTAAATTCATTCTAAGCCACTCAATTATACAATAAGATGAACTTCCCAACCTAACACCTTACACTGACAACTACATGGTGCCCACACACTTGGACAAAAGCTCTTCTCAATATGTCCACAAAGGTTCTCATTCATTTTACCAGAAATCTTATTTTGATTCTTCACTTTTTGTCAAATAGATGGACTCCACATGAACAACAACTATGCTATGGGTTAAACCGAACCAAATAACTTTTGATCAGCCTCTACATATAAGAAATCTACTAACTATGTAGAAATATTAAATTTTGACCGAATAGTGAAATCCCGAGCCTATAAAGTTCAAATCTCGATCTGCCTCTAGACATTTTATTAATACACAAATAATTGAAAAGCACTAAACGAACTCACCTTTGCGAGGATGATATCCAATAGATCAGCTCCAGCTCTTGAATCACACAACTCTTGCTGATGGCTGTTGAAACCAAATATTATAAAGTTATAGTCAAAAACAGAAAGCTACACATCTTTTATTAAAATCATTTTATAGTACTAAAAGCAAAGGAAATGTTACCTAACATGCCATCTGAGAGGTCTGAAAGGTTCATTTACAGTTGCGTTCAAAAGGCCGAGACGCCGAGGCTTAGGGCAAACAACGGCTTCCTTTTTATTATCAGAAATTGAACTCCACATATCTTCACAAGCGGCGAAAGCACCTTGTTGAATTGCACAGTGATTCATCTCTCTCTAGCTTGATAATAATTAGATCTAAATTCAAAAAACCACGTGCTACAGAAAAAAAAAGGAATTTCAAGTTAGAGCTCATAGACAAATTTTATGGATCCTAAATAACAGAGATTTACGGAAATTACTGTGAGAAAAAAAACACCTGCTTTGAAAAAAAGGATTTTAATGAGCTTCATATGAAAAACTGATAGATCTGAACTCTGAATTAGCAAATTGAAATTAAGATACTGGTAAGTTAATAATTATACGAGCTATGTGAAGAAATTTTTTACAGATCTGGACAAATGACTAAAGGAATAGTGAGGCGGAGATACGCAGGCGAGGGATTTTTGACCTTTTCGTTGAGACAACAAAGAAGCAGCCAGAGACATCAGTATTTAGAGCAAAAATCAAAGGTCTTCTAAAACACGTGATTAATTGATAAATATGTTTGTGAATTCAAAATTTTAGTAGATTAATTAGACATCAATTCACTGGAAAAAATTAGAATCTTCTTAGTTCTTCACAGATCTACGCTTCCTCTTTGATTTCACCAAATTAAGGTAAGCGCAACAGACGAAAATTCAGTTAGACAAATCAAGCCTAGAAACTAGAAAGCAATTTCCACAAATTATTGCGACAAAAATTCATGTTCTAGCAGCTAATTCATTCGGATTTACTTCGGTAAAACAGCTCAAACTATTTGATTTTCCACATATTTTACAACACATTTTCAAGCTCTATTTACATACAAATATAAGCTCAGAACAAAAAAAAATTGAAAATCAATTTCTTCAACAAAATCAACATGTGAATAACAATTTCTTCAACAAAAAATAATTAGAAAACTCATAAAAATCTTCAAATAAGATTTTAAAAAATTGAGAGAAAAATCAGCTCAGAAATTACAACAAAAACTAATAGCTGTAGTATAGCGAAACTAATCATTTTCTGATGAAGTATAATAAATCATTTCAAAACAGCTCGAAGAATTGCAATTTCAGCACTCAGAGAGAGAGAGAGAGAGGAGATTACCTGAGGGAGCTGTACAGAAAAGTGGAAAAAACTTGGGTTCCTCTGAAAGGAGGATACAAAGAAGAAATAACAAAGAGAGAAAGATAAAGAAGAAACGGTCAGTCTTAATAGATAAGAGTAACGAAGGATAATAAGGAGGTACTCTCTGACTTTTTATACAACATCAAATGAGAGAGAAAAATATCATAACTTCATAATTATTAAAAGTATTTAAATTTTTACAAAAAAAAAAAAGATGAGAGAGAAAATTCGCGTATGGGGAGGCAAGATCTGCAACACCTGCAAAATGTTTTTAAAATGAAAATGAAGGGAAAGAAAAGCAATAAATACTTGCTCTATTGAACAAAATAAAAATTGACGGATCTATCTAGTTAGCGTTTGGTCATATTTTAAATTTTATTTTAACAAATTTGATTATGGTAAATTTAATTTGAAGATAAAAATATAAAATATAATTTATATCCAAAAGTTTTAAAAATTATTACAAACCATTAGTACCTTCATCAATAATATTTAATATTTTTATCACAAATTATTATATTAAACATAAATAATAAATGATGGACCATTTTATAAAATACAAAAGTTTGGAGTGATTTTTAAAATTTCTAAAACATATAACAGTAATATTTTGAACCAAAACCAGGGGAATTTGCTAAAATATAAATAAATTTTATGACCAAATATGTATTTGTCAAAAAATATTTAGAAAAAATTTGGCAACATCTATGGTCAAGTGGGTGCTAAATACAATGGCTATAAAAAAAATATAAAATATGTATACATATATTGAGAGAGAGATTTTATTGATTATTATTTTTTAGAGTAAATAAGAAAATATTTTATTACTTCTTTCGGAAATGGATTTTTAACTTTACTAATTATTTTAATGGGTCATGCAGGCGGTGCCTTGAGAAATCTCATCGTATTTCGTACCCACTCCGAACTAACATAATTTCGTTTTTTATTTATTCCTTTCGACTTAAAATTAAATATATTTTGAGTTATCAACATTTTAGCTAACCGATCTTTAGCCCTAACCTCAATTCTAACCGCTAATGGGTACATAATGTTTGTACTCTCCGTCAGATGATGCCAAGTGGCATGTATCGGTACGCCATCGTTTTATGGCTTCGCAGACCGGCATTGAGACCGCGGCTTTATACTTCGGCCAAATAGAAGCATCACATATATTAAGCTAGAGTCCTAGATTTGATTAAAATTTGAAAAAGAATTTTTAAAGTAGCGTTGACAAATAATTTTTTGAAATTGAAGTTGTGTTTGAAAATATATTTTATTTGACTTTTTTTTAATTTTATAAGTGAAAAAAATATTTTCACCCTAAAACTACCCCAAATCAGATATTGAAAACTTGAAAAAAGACAAATTCAAAAACTGATCATACACTATGAACAAACAATAATTTCAAAAAAAAGAATAAAAAAAATTGTCAAAATCTATCACCAAACGAGAGCTAAGATAACTCTTGTAATATTGCCGAGTTTTGAGTTAAATGTCATGAGTTTTGAAATGAGAAAATGTATCTTAGATGTATATTTAATTTTATTTATATATACTTATTTTTCATATGTATATATTGTATAATGGTAAAACCGGGCTCATGATACACTCCGATCTCCGAAAAAATAAGCCAAGCTCAAGACATGATAACAGGGGACCAAAATCGAGGCAAAAGTCTCATCGAGTCAGAACTCGGGGGTATAACGCTAGCCCTCGAGAATATCGGGGTCATCGTTCGAATAGATCCTAGCCTTGAACGACTTTGAAGAATATTGTCAGGCAATCAAGCACGGTCAACGGAGGGCCGTTATATCCTTGACCGGCCGGATATTGCAGCGGGGATCTCAGCACGTATCGCTGAAGAACCGGCAACGAGTTAATCACAAATTTTTTTTACCTTTTATAGAGTTGTACCTAGATTAAGATTCCCCTACTATATAAAAGGGGTCTGATAATTCATTAAACACATTGTAACACGCATACAAAAGCAATATGTTATTATTTTCTCTATTATTACCTTTTTCTCTTGTTTATCAGTGTTGGCCATAGCGAGCCCGAATCGAGGGTGAATATTTTACTAATTAATCTGCATTATGTTTGTTTGTTTGTCAATCTGTAACACGCATACAAAAGCAATATGTTTATTTTCTCTATTATTACCCATTTTATGTTTGTTTGTCAATTTAACCTAACGTTTTGTATCAAATTAATCTGCATATTCTTAAAATCACTTAAAAATATTGTTATCCGGTTTTCAGGATAACGCCCACCGTGAAGCTAAGGATAGTAGCGACAATTTGATACAAATTCCCATAACGCACCCTATTTTACACTTGTTCTTTGGAGTATCTTTGATTCCAAGTTAAAGTTTGAAATGTTGAACTCACAGTGTACCCTTCTAAATGTGGATGCCGAATCTGGCCACCATGGTGAGAACAACAATGTAACACACGGTAACAGGTTCCCCTTGTCGATCACGGCGGAGTTCCAGCCGCATACCCGATTGACGCTAGCTCGCATGTGGCCATCAATGCATATTTACCTATCGACCAAGAGAACAACATCCTCACGGAAGTCCGATCGATTGCCCAAAATACACGCAGTGGTGAAGGTGATGGGATCAATTTCCGGGTGATCTTCGAAATTTTACAGGCTCAACATGCAGCGGTAGCCTAGTTGCAGAACCAAAGACGTGCCCCGGGCGGAATTGAGCCCGAGCCATCCCGAGAAGTCACCGACAGAAACGAACCGGCCACTAGGGTTGTGCATAATTTGGAAAATACCGAATTACCATACTGAAACCGAAAATTTTGGTAATTTGTATTGGATATTTTGGTATCCTGTATGGTGTTTGGTTTAATTTTAGAAAAAAAATGGTATTTGGTATTTTAAAATGAAATACCAAAATATTGATACCGTACCGAAATATATATTATATTAAAAAATACACATATTATTAATTATAAAATAAATATAAAAAAGCTAAAATTTTACTTTCTTATATTCTTTAAGTTCATCAATTAACTCTAAGCAAGTAACAAGATATTTCCAATGATCAAATTTATTCTTTTATGAACAGTTTTCTCTCTGGGTTGATATTTGCTGGTTTTGGATAAAACTTTTGACAACAAATGTTTTTAGTTTTGTACTTTTGAGTACTTTAATTAAGAATATTACAGTCTATAGCTCTATGCACTAGTTAGAATTCAAATCGAATAAACCGAAGTTACCGAACCGAAGTTACCGAACCGAAGTTACCGAAATCGAAAGGAGAAAAATCGAACCATACTGAATTTAATTAGGTACGGTATTGGTATAAAATTTTAAGAAATTGAATACCGAAAATACCGAACCAAAATATCTAAATACCGTATCGTACTGTACCGTACCGTGCCGACCGACGAACACCCCTACCGGCCACGGAGAGGCCGAATGAAAATGAATTGAGGATCGACCCCGAGATCATAAAGATGCTCGAGGAACTGACAAAAGGGATAGAATCGGGAGATAAGAAAATCGAAGCCAATGACAAAAAGGTGGAAACCAACAATTCCAGGGTCGACCAAACACAAGGAGCACCGCCGATATTAAAAGGCCTCGATGAAGTTTGTTCAAAAACCTTTTTCTATGACGCGCAGCTTCGAAGGCGATCCCTAAGAAGTGCCAAATGCCTGAGATTCTAAAGTACAACAGAACAACCGACCCAAATAAGCATGTGACCTCCTACACGTGCGCCATCAAAGGGAACGACTTGGAGAATGATGAGGTCGAGTCTGTCTTGCTGAAAAAGTTCGGGGAAACTCTGTCAAAGGGAGCTATGATATGGTATCACAACCTACATCCTAATTCAATTGACTCGTGTGCTATCCTTGCAGATTCCATCGTAAAAGCACACCCCGGGGTTATCAAGGTCGGGACCAGGAAGTCAGACCTTTTCAAAGTAAAATAGAAGGATAATGAGATGCTCAATGTTCGAAGCTCGTTGGCTTCACAACAACTGAAACAAAATCTGGTAGAATATCAGGTTGTTACTTGGGTCTATGTGCATAACCGATATCAATCAAAAATCAGGGTCGAAAATGATAAGCTTGGGGCCCATTTCGAGTCCGTTTATCCCGTCAGATCCGTCGACATAGTCAAGAGAGACGTTGATCGTGAACCAAGATCAAACAGGGATTTGTATCGGCCATACAATGGAGACCAAAGAAGTGGTGGGTATGGGCAAAGGTGAAATGAGGAGTGATCGAGGTCAAAACAACTGGGGACTCATGAACAAAAATGTTTTTGGCAGGCCCATCGGGTCTAAGGAAGTGCCAAGGTTATCGAAGTACAAATTCAACGTCGATGTTGTTGCCATCGTATCCGCCATCGGACGCATCAGAGACACCAAGTGGCCTCGACCTCTACAGTCCGATCCAGCCCAAAGGGAGGCCAACTTAATATGCAAGTATCATGGCACACACGACCATAGAATAGAGGATTGCTGACAATTAAAGGAGGAGGTAGCCCGATTATTCAAGAACGGACATCTCCGGGAGTTCTTGAGTGATCGAGCCAAAAATCATTTCAGAAATAGAGATTCTAATAAACAGACCGAACAGGAGGAGCCTTAGCATGTCATAAGCATGATCATCGGTAGGGTCGACGTTCCCTAGGGGCCGATGTTAAAGCGCACTAAAGTATCTATCACGAGAGAAAAACGAATTCGAGATTACATACCATAAGGGACCTTGTCCTTCAACGAAGAGGACACTGAAGGAATCCTACACCCCCACAACGATGCACTGGTAATATTGTACTCATAAACGAATCTCGAGTTAAGCGTGTATTGATTGATCTAGGTAGCTCGCCCAATATCATTAGATCAAGGGCCGTGGAACAAATAGTTTTTTAAGACAAAATCGCGATTGCAATTAGGGTTCTAAATGGATTCAACATGGCATACGAGACCACTAAATGGAAAATAACGTTATCGGTGAATACAGTCGAGACCATTCAGGAAACAAAGTTCTGCGTGATCGAAGGGGACATGAGGTACAATGCTTTGTTTATGAGACTATGCATTCACAACATGAGGGCAATACACGCGACACTGCACCAGGTGCCGAAATTCCCAATGCCTAGAGGAATTAAAACAGTTTACGGAGAGCAACCCGCCACAAAGGAGATATTCCCGGTCGACGAGGTGATCCCGGTATTCGCACTTTCGACATTGAAGGGTACTTGACGGTCAAAGATAAGAACAAATAGCAATTACTGTTACCAGTGCCGACCCAAACAGAGAAGCAGGAAACGGGTGAGGACAACGACGACGACGGAGTTCCCAGGTCTTTCATAGCCCCCGATGATTATGACGCTACCAAATCGGCAGTAGAGAAAATGGAGCAAGTCGTATTGATCGAGAACTTGCACGATCGTAAGGTATAATTGGGCTTGGTGTTGAGTCCCGAGCTCAGGAAAAAACTCATTCAACTCCTTGTAGTTAACATAGATTATTTCGCTTGGTCCCACTTTGACATGACAGGGATTCCGCCGGAAATAACCACTCACAAGTTGAGCCTGGATCTGAAGTTCCACCCAGTCAAATAGAAAAGGAGGCCCCAGTCCGAAGTCAAGCATGCGTTCATCAAGGACGAGGCATCTAAACTCCTTAAAATAGGGTTCATCCTCAAGGTTAAATACCCGGACTGGTTTGCAAACGTAGTAGTAGTCCCTAAAAATGGAAATAAATTATGGATGTGTATAGACTATAAAGACTTGAGTAAAGCATGCCCAAAGGACTCTTTACCTTTGCCTAACATCGATCGCATGATCGATGCAACGGCCGGCCACGAGATTCTCAATTCTCTCGACGCTTATTCTGGGTACAAGCAAATTCGGACAGACCCGGACGATCAGGGAAAAACTTCCTTCATCACAAAGTATGACACCTACTGCTATAATGTGTTTCCATTCGGACTAAAAAATGCATTGCCATTTACCAATGCCTAGTAATTGAATGTTTGAAGAACAAATAGGAAAATCCATGAAGTTTTACATTGATAATATGTTAGTTAAGTCCATGCAAACAGAAGACCGTTTGAAACATTTGGAGAAACCTTCAGCATACTGAATAAATACAATATGAAGCTGAAACCGGAGAAATGAGAATTCAGGGTCGGGTCCATGAAATTCCTTGGATTCATGGTGTCCAACCAGGGAATCGAAATCAATCTTAACTAAATCAAGTCCATATAGGACATTACCGTAGTGGACAACGTCAAGGTCGTACAAAGGTTAATCGGTTCTTTTCACTATTGAAGAAGAAGAATAACTTCTCATGGACATTGATGTAACACCCCAGACTTTAGACAGAGTCCCATACCGCCAAACACAAGAGGGATGTTGAGTTTATAAGTTAACAAGCTATAGACCCTAATGACGCGTTTTAAACCCGTGAAGTCCTAGGCCCAAAATGGACAATATCATTAGCGGTTGGACTATTAAAGATGGTATCAGAGCCACAGTGTTCCAGCCTTGCCGATGGTGGATTAGAGTTCAACTGGTTTTAGGCAAAATCCTGGTTAGGCGGGGCAAACCTCAATGATGAGTCTAGGCAAATCCCATGCGGTGGGGCAAACCTCAGCTAGGACGCTGAATCCATAAAAGGAGGTGTATGTAACACCCCGGACTTTAGATAGATTCCCACATCAACAAAACACAAGGGATGCTGAGTATATAAGTTAACAAGCCTTAGACCCTAGTGACGCATTTTAAACCCGTGAAGGCCTAGACCCAGAGTAGACAATATCACAATCGGGCTGGGTTGTTACATCCGGAGTGCCAACAAGTCTTGGAGGAACTCAAACGGTACCTCTCGATCCCACCTTTGCTTTACACTCTGAAGGCATACGAACAACTATACCTATACTTAGCAATATCCGAAGTGGAGGTAAGTGGAGTCCTGGTCTAGGAAGAATAAGGTACACAATTTCCTATCTATTATGTTAGCTTTGGAGGAACTCAAATGATACTTATCGAGTCCGTCGTTGCTTCACACATCGAAGGCAGAACAACTGTACTTGTACTTGACGGTTTCGGAGATAGCGGTAAGTGGAGTCCTAGTCTGGGAAGAGCAAGTTATGCAATTTCCAATTTACTATGTTAGGAGGACCTTAGTTGAGGCTGAAACTAGGTACCCTCACCTAGAAAAATTGTCACTCGCTTTTCTAAACGCCTCTAGGAAGCTAAAACCATACTTTCAATGCCACCCCATATGTCTTGTAACTACTTACCTACTGAGGAACATAACGTATAAACCCGAGATCTCGGGATGAATAGCCAAATGGGCTGTGGAAATCAGCAGGTACGATATCGAATATCGACCCCGGACCGCCATCAAATCTCAAATTTTGGCAGACTGCGTGGCCGACTTTATGCCGACCCTAATATCCGAGGTCGAAAAAGAGTTGTTGAAATCGGGGACTTATTCGGTAATCTGGACCCTCTTTACAGACAGTGCCTCGAATACAAAGGGTTCCGGACTTGGCATCATACTAAAGCCACCGACATGTAATGTAGTTAGACAATCTGTTAGGACGATAAAATTGACTAAAGCCGAGTATGAGGCCATGATTGCAGGTCTCAAACTAGCTAAAAGCTTGGGTGCATAGGTGATTGAAGCTAAGTGCATGAAATGGGGACCAGCCACCAGGTAAGGCTCAATTTATATTATTTATGATTGACTATTATTCTAAGTGGGTGGAAGCACGGGCATTTGAGAAAGTCTGAAGGAAGTTATTGACTTCATCTGGGACCACATAATATGCCGGTTCAGAATGCCGGCCAAGATTGTATGCGACAACGGGAAGTAGTTCATCGGCAACAAAGTGAGCAAGTTTTTCGAGGACCATAAGATCAACAGAATCCTATCGACACCCAATCACCTTAGTGGGAACGGGAAAGCAAAGTCCACCAACAAAACCATACTCCAAAAGCTCAAAAAGAGATTGGCCGTCGCCGAAGGAAAATGAAAAGAAATCTTGCCCGAAGTCCTATGAGCATACCGTACGACCTCAAAGTCCGGTACCGGGGCCACCATGTTCTCGTCGATTTACGGTGTCGAAACTCTAATACCAGTCGAAGTGGGAGAATCGAGTCTCAGGTTCCGATATGCGATCAAAGAGTCAAACGACGAGGCCATGAATACGCGCCTGGAACGGTTCGATGAAAGGCTTGAGGCCGCCCTCGTCCGGAGAAAGGATGCACCTTAAAGGGTATGATATAGACGGCATACCCTAATACAACATTAGCAACTGCTTTCAGTACTTGAATGCTATTGAACGCCCTCTCAACTTGGCACTTTGACTTCACTTCTTGATTGGGCAGTGCATTATGGCTTTTTTATTTCCGTCCGCCGAAAGATCTTTCCGCAAGTACATGTACAATTGTCTTGGTCAATATTAGAAAACAAAAGTAGTGAAAGTCAGAAAACAATCAATTGATCCCCATGATATATTGTTCATGTCAATTTTTGCAGACTTCAATAATTTATTGAGTACACGTTAATTTTGATCATCAAAAGTATCAACGAGTTTTTTCGTTAAAACAAATTCTGCTTTGGTCTCTTAGTTGGTGGAGTGCATCGAGCTAAGGCTGTAGTGCAACACCAAATCGACTAATGAAAATTAAAAATTAAACTGAGATTAATTCACATAATTTTACAACTATTGAAATCCAAACCTTAATCCTCTCAATGTACATCATCTTTTCCCCTGTCATTCATAACACCATTGTCCCCCTTTTTGGATTTCTTATTTGGTGTCCAGTGTCACACTGTGACATCGCTTCGAATTCTCAAGACTCGAAATTGAAACGAAAAGGAAGGATAGAAGATTCATATCCCATCTTACGATAATATTGTAATGTCTCTATTTTACTTTACTTCAATCAACGTTTTTCCTATTTATGAGGTTTCATTAATAAAACGAAATAAGGATCAAATATATTTTTGTACTATTAGAAAAAATTTAAATATATGCTTCACTATACTTTGAATCCAAATATAACCCTATTGTTATACTATTGGTTCAAATATATTATTTTTTCGTTAAGTTTTTCCCAATTGAACATTCAATCCTACATGATACTGACATTTGATGAGGTGGAAGCCACATGGCTTGCCACATCATTACCCCTAACCCATTCCCCTCACTTCTACTTTTTTTTCACCACTAAAATTTTTTTCTCCTCCACCACTATTGTCACCGTTATCGCTACCATGAAAAATATTGTATTTCAAATTTTAGTTTTTTATATATGGATTAGGGTCGCTGAGGTGGCATGTCATGTGACATCAATCTCATCAAATATCAGTGTCACGTAGGATTGAATGTACAAAGAAGACAAACTTAACAGAAAAGGGTATATTGAATCAATAGTATTATAACAGGAGTATATTTGGACGAAAGTATAATGAATGATATATTTAAATATTTTCTCACAGTACAAGCGTATATTTTGACCCTTTGCCGTCAATAAAATGCTGGGAAAGAGACCGTTAGAATAACTTTAAAG
>ML406598.1:0-31929 GCA_005239525.1 Nicotiana knightiana | reverse complement strand
TAAACACAAGTGACACTGTCACCTAGTACTGAGGAAAAAGTCCGATCCAGCCACCACGGAGAAAATCCATCTTCGGAACATAATACCCACGGAGGAAATCCATCTCCGGAACATAAGACCCACAGATAAAATCCATCTCCGGAACATGAGACCCACAGAGAATATCCATCTCCGGAACATAATACTCGGACAAGATCCATGTCCAGGGAAATCCATCCCTCAATATATGTGCGCTCACTAGGGGTGTAAAGACTCCGGAGGGGCTCCTTCCAGCCCAAGCGCTATATCAAGCCAACAAAAGCATGATTCCAGGATCGCTGCGGTGTGCATTTCGACCTCATAACTGTCTCAAAACCAGGCTCCAAGCCTCACTCAGTCAGTACCTTCCAGTCTCACTCACAATGCTCTAACATATGAAAATCAGCCCAAACCAATGATAATATAGAATAAACTAGAAACTTACGAGACGGAGGCATGAAACATATACTATAACAGGGCTGAGTACATGAAAACAATAATCACAGCTAGAGACAGCAATAATTTACTGTTCCGGCCTGAACATAACGATGTGAAGCCTTAACATTTATACTTAGCATGATTTCTATTTCGTTCAAGGTAATTACCACCTTCACAGTACAAATATCAACCTGAGATAAGCATTAGACAGTGTCATGGGATTAGCCAGGCTACAAATATTCGGCGTACGCCCGCATGCCCGTCACTTGGAAAGTGTGTCACCTTAATTAACATCATATATCAAATAGTTTGGGGTTTCGAACCCTCAGTTCCAAGTTTGGAAGCGTTACTTACCTCAAAACCGGCTAATATACTACTCCGTAGTGCCCTTGCCTCTAAATTCGGAGTCCAAATGACCCCTCAAATCCCCATTTTAAAGACTCTTAATCCCAAGCCCTAGTTACCCAATTTGCACTTATTTTTTCCAAATTTTCCACCATAAATCCGACCTTTAATCACATATAAACAAGTTTAGAGTCCAAAAACCTTACCTCAATGAAGAACTATCGAATCCCTTCTTCAAAACCCTTCCAAAAGCTTCAAACTCGGATGAAACATTGAGAAAGATGGCTAAAATTCGCGAAGGCATGTTTTTATACTCTCTGAATAGTGGTTCCGCACCTGCGACCACTTACTCGCACCTGCGGAACCGCACCTACGGATCCCAGGTGCGCACCTGCGGAAAACCCCAAGGTCCTCAAATCCCGTACCTGCAATCGACCTCCCGCACCTGCGGCCTCGCAGGTGTGGCAATTAACTCGCACATGCGGAATCCTCTCACTTAGAAAAACACCTGCGGTGCCACGTCCGCTCCTACGGAACCGCTCCTGCGGAACCGCACTTGCGGCTCCCCATCCGCAGGTGCGAAAACACCAGCAACATCAGCAGTGACAAAACCATTCCAAACTCCCCGTTAACCATCTGAAACCATCTCGAGTCCCTCAGGACCCCAACCAAACATACCAGCACATCATATATGATCATTCAAACTTAGTCGAGCCTCTGAAACATCAAACATAACATCAAAACCCCAAAAACACATCGAATTCAAGCCTATGAACTTTGAATTTTTTAAATTCCACCAACGATGCTGAAACTACCCAAAACAACTCTGATTGCCCTGAAATTTTGCAGACATATCCAAAATAACATTACAAACCTGTTCCAACTGTCGGAATTCANCAGTTGACTTTTTCCATTATAAGGCTATCTTTAAAGACTAAATTACTGAATTCTCATTTAACCATTCCGATTTCAAGTCTATCGACTCTAACACATCAATAATAGAATAACCAATCCATGACAACAATAAAAATGCAAGTTCTACGTAACGACAGACCGGGTCGTTACAAGATCCATACGTTACACAACATTCACTCAACAGTTACGGTTGATTCATTGTAACATGACATTAGAATCATTATTAGTCATTAATTCTCAATCACCAAAAAAGGTAGACGTTATGTTAGAAAATTCCCTATATAAAGGAGAAAAATATAACCTGTAAAGGGAGAGAGAAAAAATCATTCGAACTATTATTGCAATAGACTTACTTTTTGTGCATCTTACTGCTTTCCATTTATAAGTTTGCTTACAATTATAATCTTATTCTTTGGTTATCAGAAACCTGTGTTCTTCTTAAAATAGCTTTGGGCAAAGAATCCAATTCTTTGGTTAAACACACGTACCTATTTATAAATTGCGAAAGACGGCTGTTGAAGGTTTAATACCGATGTGGGATTAGTTAGTTAGGCGGCTCCAAGTTTTCAATATGAATTGGGATAGTATTATGTGTATTCCATAATCCAAGTAGAAATCTAGATAAAGAGGCTTAATTTTGACGGAACCACGTGCATAAAATTGCACTATTATCTTAAGAAGAATTCAAGACCCACATGTCTTGGTCTTGGACTTGCTATGAAAATTCTTATCCAAAACATAAGTTCATGCAAGTCAAAGCTCATCCTTACGTGGAACTTGTCTGAGGGAAAAAAAGAAGACATCTATAAGTTGGATTGCAGATTGTCTATTTAATCGTGATATGGGCATATTGAAGAAGTAAACAAATATGATTTTCCTTGATGAGAAAAAGGGCAACTGGTATTAGTCTCGTTATACTTCAAGACTTGTCAAGTAAATATCTCAAACATAAAAGACAAGTATTGAAGTATAAAATTGACCGGGTGTATTGTTCAAATAAATGATCGTGTGTACACATAACAAAATTGTATGGACAATCTTTTGTGCTCTAAAATGGCCTACGCCAAATTTGATAGACCACCAGTACTTCATTACCCGTTTTCGATTTTGACAAGTTTACACCTCAACAAGTCTTGAAGTAGGGGGCATTTGTAGGCATGTAAAAGTTATTAAATTTAAATTCAATAAATAATTTGAACTATCTTTTAAATATAATAGTCCAAATAAATATTATGGGCTAATATAATTGAATTAATTATATAAGTCCAATATACATGTATTAAATAAATAAGTCTTAATCTATTGGGCTAGCTTAATTAATTGAGCTAAAGTGATGAGCCCACTTTATTAAGCCAAAAATGTCATCCTCCTGGTGGCCCATTTTGGTGTCACGTGTTAAATGACGTGGCGTGCCAAATCAAACGGAAGAGCCAATATGATCATGCCACGTGTCAAAATGACAAGGCATGTTAAGTCAGACTAAAAGGCCAATGAAATCGCGCCACGTGTGCAAGTGACATGTTCTCGCCAATCAAATGCCACCATGTCACACTTCAATCTGATTGGTTGGAAAGCGTTTGTTCTTATCATAACTCTTCCCTCCCACAACTATAAATAGGGGTCTTCATACCTCAGAAAATGGACCAGAAGTTATAATAAGAAGCAAGAGGGAGCTCATGGATCAAACACTGCGGATTTCTCTAAAAGCTACAAGCATTCAAGTGTTCTAAGGATTAAAAGATCAAGACGAAGATTCAAGAACAAGCTGCAAGATCTTGGATTAAAAATACGTCAAGATCAAGATCAGGCCTCAAGGACTTGGATTAATATCAAATAAAATTCAAGATTAAGCTTGAAGGATCTTTTATTTACCGTTGAAAGAAGAATCAGAGGATTCATAGAGCTTGTAACACTCAAATATTCGAAATAAAATACTACGATTGTTGCGATATTTTCGATCTTCATTTAGTTTTCTCGACGCAATTTATTGTCTACAACATCACTTACAAAGTATATACAAATCATATACAAAATACATACAAAAGACAACAACAACATACCCAGTAAAATCCATACAAAAGATATTGTATAAATTTATGTAAAAATTGTATTTAAGTTATATGATGTTGTAGTTATATTTAACTGTATAGAAATGATGTATGAAAGTTATAAATAAGTTGGCTACTAGGCCATTCCGCCTATTGATAAATCATAGTTAAATGAAAAAAATCAATATGCAAACGCGTTTTATTTATACATTGATTCGCGAAAACCGGAGAGGAGTCATGTCCTCCTTATTGAAAGAGGAGCGGAGAGAATATAGAAAAAGGTAATCAAATCTCCTAATTTAAGGCACTAATAATGGATTGTATATAATTTGTAAGTAATCTTGCTTAGACGGGTAATATACAAAATTAAAACAATATTGATAAATAAGTTTCAAATATTTTATAGGAAGCAAAAAAATCTTTTTTTAAAATATTACATCAATATCATGCCTAATTAAATTCGGTATGGTTCGACTTTTTTCTTTTCGATTTTAGTTTTAGTCAATCTGGTAACTTCGATTTGATTGATTTTAATATTAACTAGTGCATAAAGTTACCGACTGTAATATTCTTAATTAAAATATTCATAAATATGAAAATTAAAAACGTGCTACACTCACTTGAGTGTTGATAAAATCTTTGGCACCAGTAAGTATCAATCCATAAAGATAAAAAGGTACATGAAGAAACAAATTTGATAATTTAATATGTCTTATTACTTGCTTAGAGTTAATTGCTGAATTTAAAAAAAATAACAAAGATTAATCTGACAAATACAACAACAATACACGAATAACAAAGTACGACACCCCAAAACCGTAGAAATATTACATTAAATTGCTTGACAATCCGGAGAGTAAGAGTCAGAATTTGTAGTCTAACTTGTTAATACATTTTCCTAACGAAGCACATAGCCTCAAATTGCCAACCTCAACATGAATGTGTTATAATCAAAGAAAAGTATTGTGTAACTGAGTATATTGTGATCAATGATATGTGTATAGTGTAACTTAGTATATTTCAATACAGTGTTAATATTTCGGTAAAAAAAATTTAAATATAGTCAGACCTCTCAATAACAGTATTCTTATATAACAACATCTCACTATAAAAGCCAAGCTTTCCCGGAACCATTTTTTATATTATGTTATAATATATGTTCTCTATAACATCATTTTTCTATAATATCCAAAAATATTCGGAACAAATGAAGTTGTTATAGAGAAGTTTGACCGTACCAAATATCACACCTAATACCACTTAATTTTTATAAAAATTTAAAGTAATTACCATATCAAATACTAAAATACCAAATACGAGTATTTTTATTTCGGCACAGTAATTTAAAATTTATTATATTATGCACAACCTTAATTGATAGTGTAAAAATTTCTTACATTCATAGTACATTTAACTCGTTACAACATGTTAAATTATTACTTTATTTTCTAAGTTATCATATTAGAAATATAAGAGTCATACGTTATTGTATGTTACTTTATTTATTATTATAGGTCATTTTAACCTGATAATATTAAGAAAATTATTCGGGCAATATACAAAACATAAACTAAATTTGTCAAGAATCCCATTTGTTTGGTAGTACTAAGAAGGTATTGGCCCAAAAATAGAATAGGGTCAAGATGTCGTCGCAGCAGCAGCTGACTCAAGTGCCCCGACGCGTGCAAAAGGAGCTCCATACAAATAGTGGATGCGCTCGCATTAAGGTAAACATTCGATACTTCGATTCGGTATTTAAGAATTTCGATTTGATATTTCGGTATTCGATTTATCAATTATGTATACCAAATACCATATTAAAATATTTCGCTACGGTTCGATATTTCTTATTTTGATTCGGTACGGTTTCGATTTAAACCAAATCTATGTTATAAAGCTTGTGCCTATTCAAATTTGTAGCTCTTAGGATTGAAAAGATACGTTTCAACTTTTGAAACCAATGCAACTAATATTATTTACTAGCATTTGACTAAACATGGAGCCAATGCAAGGAAGCATCTTATAATACCATTAGCTAATACAAGAGAAAAAGTTGCATCTAAGTATTACAACTTACACGTAAAAAGCAACAATTCTTTTTATGCCTCTACTATAAAGCCAGACTTTATCCTAAAGCAAAAAGAATGATAGTTGAACAGTCTATTCAAGCTCAATGCCAAAGATAGTTGACTGCCTATACAGTATACACTTTTTAACTATGCTCCAAAAGTTCTAGAAGTTCTTAATCTGCTTGGTGGAACATTGCTAAAGCCTAAGGGTAAGGAATTAGGGAATTAGGAGTTTTGGACTTTTGAGGTGTGGGCTTAAAGTTATTGGGCTAAAAAATAAAAATAAAGTTGGGCTCAGTATTTGCCCCCAGGGCCTAGCTCACGTGGCAAAGGGTGGTGGATATTTGTCTTAGGTCACAGGTTCAAACCCTCACACCATGCAAAGCAAAACCTGGTATTTAAGTGGAAAGGTAGAGGGGCAGACCCATTATCCACCGAGTTTTGAAGGTTGCGGTTGGTCCAAAGGATCGGCCCCAGACGGATTTTTCGATCATCCAAAAAAAAAAAAGATATTTCGGTTTCGGTATACCGAAATATCAAAAACCCAATACCGTATACCGAAATTTATGTACCGAAATAAATCGGAATACCGAAGAAAATGAAACCAAAATACAAAATTAATTCGGTTCGTTCCGTGAGTTTCGGAGTTTAATTTTTCGAATTTTATGTCCACCCCTACTCGCATTTGTTTGTGAGCATTTAGATCAAACCACGTTAATAGAGATTGCATTTTTTACGCAGGTTGCAGTCATCACTGGCTGCTTCTTTTGCTTGCACCTAGAGGTGAAAGGGATTATTCAAATTCTTTTTATCGGAAAATTATATTGTATTTATAAGATCAAATATTTTTTAACACATATACGATATATATTGAATCTCCTTAACTTCTTAGTTTATTTTTTTACTAGCTTTAAGTGTACGTGTGTATAGTGTCAATCATATATATATATATATATATATATATATATATATATATATATATATATATATATATATATATATATACGTTAAAATAAATGTAACGTTTGTTTAAACGATGAAAATAATGTTATTATATTTACGCTATAACTGAATTCAATTCATAAATGTAATGTTATTATATGTTGAGATGGATGTGTGGGCTCACTAGGCTGAATAAGATTAGGAATGAAGATATTCGGGAGAGGGTGGGTGTGGCTCCCCTGGACGACAAGATGCGGTAAGCGCGACTTAGATGGTTCGGACACGTGTGGAGGAGAAGCCTAGATGCACCGGTTAGGAGGTGTGAGCAGTTGACTTTGGCAGGTACGAGAAGAGGCAGAGGGCGGCCTAAGAAGTGTTGGGGTGAGGTGATCAGGCAGGACATGACGCGACTTCAGATTTCCGAGGACATGGCTTTTGATAGGAACATGTGGAGGTCGAGCATTAGGGTGATAGGCTAGGGGGTACTCGAGAGTTCTTCCCTCTTTATATCGGGTAGTCTGATAGAGTTTTGTTTAGGTTTGTTAGGGGTCTATGTTGTGTTCACATTGTTGTTTTGTATAGTTTTGTGTTATTGTCCTTTCACTTATTCGTTGTTGTTATTTTCATTCTGGCACATTTTGCTGTTACATGCCTTTTGTTTTGTTTCTTTTATGATATTATTGTTTCTCTTGTCGAGCCGAGAGTCTCCGAAAAATAACCTCTCTACCCTTTTCGGGGTAGGGGTAAGGTCTGCGTAGACTCTACTCTCCCCATACCCCATTAGTGAGATTTTACTGGATATGTTGTTGCTGTAATATCTTCTGAATATGCAAGATTATGAATTAGTTAAATTATATGTATAATATTTGTAATGATACATATATTTATAATATTAAATATTTATGTTAAGTTATATCTCACGTGACATCTCTTTATGATACATTTTATCTTCTATTATTTCATTATTATTTATTTAAGGTTACTTTTTTAACTAATTTAGTTTTTAGTATTATATTATAGCCGAATTTGCACTATCTTTTTGTTTCTTTCATCGTTGATAGTATTTTATGAAAATAAATTTATGTACCTTAATATATGTGTCAACTTGAAAATTATTTTACTTATAAGACAAATTTGGAAAAAGAATGAAATTAAATTATTTTGCTAATTAATTCATTCAAATATATTTTTTAATTAGTTAATCCAAACACTTAATCATTTATTCTCAGCATTAAAAAATACTTATTTATTAGGATGCAATTTCTTAATATTAGCTCAAATAAAAATTTAGATATTTAATAATAATTATACTTTTATCCATAACAAATTTTGTATTCAAGCAATAAAATATTAAAATTTTGCATTTGTCGAAGCGTTTGTGTTATTGAATGATTCCAATTATTCTCTCTCTCTTTATTATTAAATAATTTTGTAAGTATTTGTTTTAATTATATTTTTAAATATATAATAATATTTATATTTAAGCAAAATAATGATCAAAGAATAAAACGAATAGCCAGTTCAATCTAACATGACTACTCATAGCATTTAAAGGGGGAATTGTTGAATCGGGATAAAGAACATAGTAAAATGTTCCCTCTTTCTCTAATATATTTAATACCTTTTTAATTTAATATTATTGTTCACCTAAAATTTTGCACAATGAAACAAGAAAATTATTTACTGAGTAAAAATTCTAATTTATTTCATCTTCTAAATATTAAAAAATAAATCAAATGATAATTTTGTCAAATATAAAATTTATTTTTAAAGGATGAAACGAACGACATTTTTACTATAGAGTTTTAAAATATGAAATCCGCGTAAACTCATATTATTGTAACAAGATGCCTCATGAATTTTACAAAGTTGCCCTTTGGTTTTTAACCTAATAAGGCTTAAAAGATTTAGGAAGTTTAGTAACATAAAAACAATTACAATCATTACATAGTTAAAATAACAAAAAAATCCAATATATTAATTCTAAAATCCAATATATTATTAATCAATATATATGTAATCAAAGAAGGAACGTTTAAATAGGAAACTTTTCTAGAGTAAATTGTTTATGGCATAAAATTTAATACACTTCGTAAACATAAAAGGATAAATGTAATACTCCTAACTATATTGGAGTAGAAGGTGACGATTAGTAGTCCTACCATATGACCCAAAAAAAACTCCTACGAGACTTTCCTAGTTTGAAATTTTAGAACTATAGGGAAATTAAAATCAAATTTCTAAATTTTAGAAAAATAATTAATGAATATTCCTAAATAGTAGGGACTTAATCAAATGACTATTCATAAATATTTAAAGAAATAATCAAATGACTATTTTGTACAATATAAACTCTATTTTAAAATGATAAAAAAAAAACAAACGACATTTCTTAAAGGTCTTCGTGCTTTTAATATAAGTATATAACTAGTATCTATGAAAACCCATTGAGATTGATAACTAAGTGTTCAGGAAAAATCAAATCATTTTTTATTCGATGCTCTTATTCGGTTCCGACACGAAGCAAGAATACACTGAATACTGGATCTGTTTTAAACTTTATATTTTTTGTCAATTGAATATTTTTTCATTTGAGTCTAGAAGTATAACTTTGACAAGCTAGCTTTTACAGTCTCTGCTTTTGTCGATTTTGCAACTATTGATAGTACTTGACAGAAATCATCATCCAAACCATTAATTTTCTACCAAATGATTCATAAATAAGAACTCCGGATAATTTATTCGATTGTTTGACACTTTGCTATAAGTGCGTCATTTCATATTATCAATTTTGCTTTCTTTATATGACATAGAAATATTATTTCGATTTCACCAGTCGTCTAGTATCATACTCTTATTCAGATTATTATTTTCATTCATTCAATAAAACTTTATATTCAGAGGCATCTACAAAGAATAATCTCATTATACCAGAGTCGACTCTTTATAATATAGTCTTGAAAGCTTGTTCTTGATTAGAATTTAGCTTTGATTGTGTTTTCTAAGATACTTGTATAACATTTTGATTCTTAATAATATACTAACCTTTTTACTTTTGTTTGACGCTCTTTCTATGGATAAATTTATGTATCCTAAGATTTTTTTTAACTTGAATAAAATGTTTACTTTAAAAAATAATTAAATTGGATTCTCTTGCTAAATAATTAATAAAAAGATTTATTTGGTTTTAACATAAAAAATAATTTATTCTATGTTGATTCAGATCTTAATATTAGTTCATCTCTTGTTTTAAATATTTAATTTTAATTATAATTTTATCCATTATAAATTTTATTTCAAAGAGTAAAAGATTGATATGACATTTCACTTTTAGATCTTTATATTTGTAGAATTATTAGAGGTACCGACTCTTACCAACCATTTTCTTCCTCTTTCTCACACATTTATATTCTTAAATATTTTCTTAATTGTTGTTTAATAATTGGGTACTTTTCAATATTACAGGAAAATTGATAAAATATATTATTTGAGTAGGAAAGTATTTCAAATATAATATAAAAATATATTATCGTGAGGATATTTTTTTTCTCAATTTTAATTTTTTATGCGGTCCATTTAATATTACTTTTTTTTATATTGGACATTATAGAGTGGTAATGTATTACTAATACAGAGGATTCTTATGAAATTGATTTTATAAAACCTTCCTACATATTTTTAATATGAATTTAATAGATAAAATTTTATTAATTTTAAAATTTTAAATATTAAAAATTAGCAAAGAAGGTATTGTAGTCCAAAAAATATATTATTGCAGTTATGACGTTTCCGTATGAGTTCCTCCGCTTAATATTTTAGGGCTATTTTTGTATATTAATAATGTATTTATGCTTTTATAATAATATAGGCTCTCGTTTTTCTAAATAAATTTGGACAATATAATACATTCTCAAATTAAATTACTAATAGGACATTATAATACGTTTTTGAATTAAATTAGTAATACGAATTTTTAAGAAGTATATCCTAAAAGCAATAGGATTACATAACTAACGGTATTTACTTGTTCAATTTTATATGAATTAGACAGCCCGAAATTAATTATACTAATAGGATTCCTAACGGTAATCATGTAGGATTCCTAACGTGTAGTATTATGTCCTAAAACTAATATGATTATAAGGCTAATATCTGGAATTTCGATTATGTCCTTTTATTATGGGTTATTATATTTAATATTATAAAGTTATTTTTATAAACTGACATTATATATATAGATATAGATTTCTTGAATTCTCTTGGTAAAATTCTTTTCTCCGCCACTACTTGCACTGTGGTTCTCCTTTTTCTTGAGACCTATCCTCAAAGCTTGTTACATACAAAGGAAAAAACAAACATAATATGGCAGTAGGATTTTTCTTTACTAGGAGATAACTGCTAGAAAAATTTAAACAAACAAATAAATTGAAATTTGGTTGCCTATATACTGCTAAGTGCTATTCGTAGTGTATACGGTTAAAATCAAGTCCACCCAATTTTACTGTTTGATCGGAATTGGTAATTTACATCGGAGGACAATTTCATAATGGAACAGATCAAGACACGAGGGTAAGATATCAAGTGCGGAATCGAGGTACCTGTCATGATCGAGGCTAGTAGCAATCAGAGCCAAATGAGACAAACATCGAGAATGATCGGAGATAGCACAATAACGGAAAGACGTGATATTTGTGATCGATCGAAGATTATGGCGTGAATCTCAGAACGGATCAAATCAGAAATGGTTAATCAGCTAATCATGGGATTTTCTTCTGTGATTAGAGTTGTACCATAAATAGAATTCTTCTACTATATAAAGATGAGTTCTAATTATTTGTAAGACATCATTATTCACATAAATCAAAGCAATATAATTCTTTCTTTCTCGCTTACATTATTGTTCATCGGCTTATTCTATTTTCTAAATGTAATGACCCGACCGGTCGTTATGTGTTCTAGAACCCGGTGTCCCTAAATGAGACTTCCTGCAGTTGCTTTTACTGATTTACAACTTGCGGGGACGGGTGGTTCGAGGTTTGGAGGAGTTTGGGGTGTAATAGGAACACAAGTTTGACTCCGGTCAATATTTTTAGTAAACGACCTCGGAATCGATATTCGAAGGTTCCGTTAGGTTCATATGATGATTTCGGGCTTGGGCGTGTATTCGGAACGGGTTTTGGATGACCCGGGAGTGTTTCGGTGCCAAATAGCTAAATAAGATTCCTTAAGTTCAAAAATTAAGATTTGGAACGTGTTTTTTGTGTTATCGAGGTCCAAAAGGAATTACGGGACCTGAAATAGTTCCGTTATGTCATTTATGACTTGCTCGCAAAATTTGGTGTCATTCCAAGTAGTATAGGTAGGTTCGGCGTGTTGAAAGCGAATTCTAGAACATGAAGTTCAAAGTTTGATTCAATTTGGTTTTGGGGTCGGATTTTTAGTTTCGTTGTTGTTTTTCGCGTTCCAAGAATTCGAGCGAGTCTGTATCATGAATACATACTTGTCAGTGCCTTTTGACGGGGTCCCGGGGGGCTCGAGTGAGTTCCGGACCCCTCGGAGCTAAATGTTAAACACCAGATTTTCTCAGTCTGGTTTCCTTCTATGCGTTCGCGAGTGTACTCACGCGTTCGCACAGAAGGAGTTGGGAAGGGGTGAAAATACCATGTGCATTCGCACAGGCCTGTATGCGTTCGCATAGGGTAAGTCAGTGGGCCGACTAAGTTTTGCTCTCCGCGTTCGCACCCATCCTCACCGCGTTCGCGTAGGTCAAGCCCAACTAGCCTCCGCGTTCGCATAGAAGGGCACTCAAGGGGGCCTGGCATTTGCCTTCGTGAATGCACTGCCCCTGCCGCGTTCGCATAGAAGGGGGCAGCTGGGCAGTTTAATTAAAAGTCGAGACTTAGTCTCTGTTTGAGCCATTTTCTTCACTTTGGACGATTTAGAGAGCTTGCAAAGAAGAGATTCGGCCTAGCTACTGTAAGGTAAGTAATTCCTTCCATAAAGTGAGTTTAATACTTGAATTCTTGGATAGATTAACAGACAAAATTAGTAGAAATCATGGGTTTAGAGTAAACCTAGGGTTTTGATAGAAATGAGAATTTACCAAGGAATTAGTTATGGAATTATGCAAAAACTATATAATATTGATCCTTAGGTTATGGGCGATTGTTTTCCTTGAAAATTTTCGGAATCCGAGCATGTGGGCCTGGGGGTGTATTTTAGAATTTTGCAATTTAGGTTGAAATAATCATTTAAATAAGGGAATTTCATACTTTTGAGTATAGATTGATTTATTTATGCAATATTTGATTAGTTTCGAGTCCTTGGGTGACGAATTTGGAGTTTCGGGCGCGTTCTTGACCCGGAAAGTAGGCTTGACACGAGGTAAGTCTCCTTTCTAACCTTGTAAGAGGGAATTGTCCCCATAGGTGAATATAAATAATTGCATGTCTTTATTTTTGGGGGATACACATGCACGAAGTGACAAGAGTCCGTGCGTAGCTACTATTATGTCGTGTCGGGGAGTTTAGGATTCACAAGCATGCTTTATGTGCCGTATCTATAATCTTAAATGTTAATTTAGGTTTCCTAATATCCTTGAATTATTAAGTGAACATCTAGGAGGTTAAATTTTGAAATTTATATTATTGAATCCTCCTCTGTAAGTATATTCTCTACTGAATTTCCTGATTTCCTGTTAATTATGTGTATATATACGGGTACCTGCATCGCATGTATGATTCGCGAGCGGGGTAGCCCTACTATTATGTCAACCGCGTCGCATGTTTGATCTGTGAGCGGTGTAATAGATGTATCTATGGTTAGAGCCGTTCAACCCTTCAGTAGTGCACATTTATTTCCGCGTCGTATGGGCTGTACGTTCACGACATGTTATGTGTTGTTAGTTGTTTGAGTTTTCTGTGATCATGTATCTGTTGAATACCATGAAAAATGAAAACTTGGTAATTTGCATGATAGAGAACTTGACACATAAAGGTATTTGTAAAGGATATTCAATGTTCCTGTCTTCATTATTCTTCATGATTGCCATTCCTGCTTAGCCTTTCATTTAAAACATATCATTTTGACCCTAGTAAGTGTCACGTCGACCTCTCGTCACTACTTCTTCGAGATTAGACTGGATATTTACTGGATACATATTGATTATGTACTCATGCTACGCTTCTGTACTTAATTGTACAGGTTATGAGGCAGGTGCATTTGGGTATCGGTCCGGAGCTCGGCCCTACTTATACTTGGTTTGGACTTCACAGTGAGCTGCTTCTCTTGGCGATCTTCAGCAGCACTGTGGAGCCTTTCTTTGTTATTTCTGTCTATATTTTTCTCAGACAGTAGGACATACTATTATTACTTTTGATTTATTCTACTAAATGCATGTAGACTTGTGACACTAGTTCCTGGCACACACATTAGTAGACATTATTTTTGGGATGTAAATATTAAATTATGACTCTTATGACTTATTTCTGCTTAAGATTTCCTAAATTATCCGTTTTTACCTAATATCTTAAACGTAAACCGAGTAAGTGTTGGAAAATATTTTGACAAAAATAAATGAAACTCACTAGTAATTAAATTGTTGGCTTGCCTGATAATGGTATCGGGCGCCATCGCGACCTAGGTTAGGATTTGGCTCGTGACAACATGGTATTAGAGCTGTAAGTTCACGTAGGTCTCACAAGTTACGGGCAAACCCAATAGAGTCTTGCGGATCGGTACGGAAACGTCTGTATTTATCTTCGGGAGGCTATAAATTGCTAAGAAATCTCTCTTTATTCATCTTCTATCGTGCAGTTGACGGTGTCACGACCCAATTTCGGAGTCGTGATAGCGCCTGTCATAGAACCAGGCTAGCCACCCATTTTATCTAAGCTAAATTCAATTTCCAGTAAAAATACAATTTTTAAATGAAATTACTGATAATACTAATAATCTGAAGTTTGAAACAATATCTGAAACAAAATTTAAAATCTCCAACCCCGGATCCAATGTCACTCAATCATGATCTATTATAACATAAAGCAAGGAAAAGGAGAAATGGACAACATAGTCTCAAAATAAAGAACAACAGGTAGAATAAGAAAGAGAAGACGAGGTCGCGATCGCCAGCTACTACCTCGACAACTCCAATGAAACTCTGACAGCTGCTCAGTATCCACTACCGGGTCCCGGTGTACCTGGATCTGCACACAAGGTGCAGGGGGTAACGTGAGTATACCAACTTAGAAGTAACTAACCCAAACTATGGGCCGAGAGGTAGTGACGGACTAAACCTCAGAATTTACAATAGACAATATACATAAATTAGACATGCTAACAGTTTATCACAATGAGTAAATATGCCAAGTATGCCAGTATACTCTACATGACATCTTAAAGAAAAATCTATGAAACCAGTGTGGATATGCATATAGTGCTCACAACCCTCACACAACAGTCCACTCAGTACCGTTTATGGCTCTCAGGCCTAGGGAAATTCCATCCCGGAATGTATATAATCATCTCTGGCCGTAGTCACTTCGTACTGAGGAAAAAGGGCGATCCAGCCCCACGGAGAAGGTCCATCTCCGGAATACAACACTCAGACAAGATCCATGTCCAGGGACGATCCATCCCTCACATAACATCTACTTCGGACATCATCCATGCCCAGGGAAAATTCATCCCTCAACATCAATGCGCTCACTGGGGGTGTAAAGACTCCGGACAGCCCCTAGTGGCCCAAGCGTTATATCAAGCCAACGAAGGCATGATTTAAGTATCGTTGCGGTGTGCAATCCGATCTCATAACTGTCTCTATAACAGGCTCTCGGCCTCACTCAGTCATTACTCTCTAGTCTCACTCACATGGATCACATATGCATCCATCACCCCGAAACAATGATAAGTATGCATATAATTAACAATACTGAGACTGAGGTATGAAGTGATATGCTATAATAGGACTGAGTATATGTAATCAAATAATCACAAAATGAGACACTAATATATACGACCACTCGGGTCTCAGCATTTTCGGCGTGAAGCCTAGCATTTATACTTAACATGATTTCTAACAGGTTCACAATTACTATATTAATAGAAGTGCGGATATCTATCAGTAATAGCCACTAGACAATTGCCAGGGGATGAGTCAGGCCAATAATACTCGGTGCACGCCCGCACGCCCGTCACTTGGCATGTGCATCACCTCAATTATAGTAATAAATCATTTAGCTCAGGGTTTCGAACCCTCAGAACCAAGTTTGGAAACGTTACTTACCTCAAAACCGGCTAAAACCTAGCCCTCAATGCCTTTGCCTCTAGACCGGGCCTCCGAGTGCTCCAAATCTACCAAAAATCAGATTCATATCATTATAATATGCCAAGGAATGAAACCCATTCAAAAATTACCAAATTTATCCAAAAATCCCGAAATTGGCCAAACCCGACCCCGGGCCCCCATCTCGGAACTCGATGAAATTTACACCACAAGAATCCTCATCCTCTCACGAGTCTATACATACCAAGAACACTGAAATCGGAGTCCAAATGACCCCTCAAATTCTCCCATTTTAAGGTCTCTAACTCACAAGCCCTAATTACCCATTTTAACACTGTTTTTCCCCAATTTTCACCACTAATCAGACCTTTAATCACATATAAATGAGTTTTAAGTCCAAAATCCTTACCTCAACGAAGAACTATCGATTTCCCTCTTCAAAACCCTTCAAAAGCTTCAAACTCGAATATGAATAGTGAAAGAATAACCAAAATTCGCTCAGAGCCCTTTTTATATGTTCTGCCCAATGATGGCCGCACCTACGGTCCTTTTCTCGCACCTGCGGTCCCAGGTGCGCACCTGCAAGAATTCACTTAAAGGGCCATTTCCGCACCTGCGGCTTCGCAGGTGCGGCCTAAGTCTTGCACCTGCGATCTTCTTCAGCCTGACCGAGTTCCGCACATGCGCCCCTTGTCCGCACCTGCGGCCATCGCACATGCGGCCTCCCTTCCGCAGGTGCGGCCACACCAGAAGGACAACAATTTCTGCTGCATTTCTCCAACTTCAAACTCCCCGAAGGCTATCCGAAATCAACCCGATCCCCTCGGGACGCCAACCAAAAATATCAATAGTTCCCATAACCTCATTCAAACTTAGCTGAGCCTTCGAAACACCAAAAACAACGCAAAAACACTAAAATAACCTCAAATTCAAGCCTATGAACTTTGAAACTTCTAAATTTCACCAAGGATGCCGAAATCATCCAAAACACATCTGATTGACCTGAAAATTTACACACATATTCAAAATGATATTACGAACCTGCTCCAACTTCCGGAATTCCATTCCTTCCCTGATATCCTATTTTCCACTGCCGACCGGAAATCGCCAAAAACTAACTTTCGCCAATTCAAGCCTAATTCTACACCGGACATCAGAACTACATTCCGAACACACCCCTAACTCCCAAATCACCTAATGAAGCTATTCGAGCCATAAAATCTACATTCCGAGGTTTTTTACCAAATAGTAAACTTCCGGTTGACTTTTCTAACTATAAGGCCAACTTAAGAGACTAAGTGTCTCAGTTCTCACCATGACCACTCTGAACACGAATCAACCAACCCAACGCCACACAAAAGAGATGAAATGTACAAGAAATGAATCCGAAATGGTGGAAACAAGCTAAACTCTCAGAACTACCGGCCGGGTCGTTACATTCTCCCCCTCTTAAACAAACGTTTGTCCTCGAACGTGCCAAGAGTTGTTCCAAAAGCTATCAAACCGCCGAATAACCTTACCGTGCACATACCCGGGGGGTGACCCCATGTCACCCTACCCATCATTGATCTAATAACACAACACATTTTGATGCCATTATATCCAACCTAATCCCTACGCCTTAGACCCCAGATTCCACGTCAGAACTCATCTACAAAATTAGAATCATTCCACACACCGTATATACCTGAACATGCTGTACCCAACCAGAGTCATAACTCAAGACGACGTCACATGGTAGGTCACCTATCTCGAACACTCCTAATGATAAGGTCAATTCACAACAGACACCCAAGCCACCCAAATTCCGGTAATAAACCCGACATCGAACAGAGACCCGTTATAACACCTCAAATGTACCCAATATGAGAAATGACACCAAACAAGAGAAACTTCTCTCATTATTAACGAGTAACACCATAATGAAATGCTAAGAATTTCTCACACACCGCAGGACCAAATCACACGAATCTGAAAGAACACAACTCATACGTCCAAACTCTATGACACTCAGCTACTTTACCTTAATCAACTCCTCTAGAAGAAACAACAGAACCGCACCATGTGTGCCTAAAACCAACGAATCACCGCTCCCCAAAGTAGGGACGGGAAACCTTTAGATCATCCTGGAGCACAGATAAACCCAATAGCCATTAATTGACACCCTCACAATAGCCCTACGGATTTAAGTAATCCGATTTGGTGCAAAACTCCTACATCAACTCATACCTAAAAGTATCATCATCTATCTGATCAAACTACGTCGAAACCGACCATACTCAGAAATGGCACATCCACCCGGGTCTCCAGACCCCCAATAGGTACCACACACGACCGACACACGCAGTCCATAACAACAACATTACCCACAAGGGCGAGCACATGAACAGATGTAACAAAAGATTCACGGGGCGTATCCAGAGAATGGGCTAAAATATGATGAACATGTGAATATGAAAAACCGGAATCATAAAAAACTGAAGCTTCTCGTGAGAGACTGAAACAATACCTGGGATCACGGCATCAGAAGCCATCGCATCTGGTCTGGCTAAAAGTGCATAAAATCGGGCCTGATCACCACTGGGTCGACCTCCCCCTCTAGGGCGACCCCTACCTGCCTGACCCCCACCTCTAGCTGCCTGGGCGGGCGGTGCAGCTATGGTGTCTGAAGCCGAGGGCTGACTCCTCTGTTGATAAGTACCTCTCGCAAGACGGGGACAAAACCTCTTGATATGACCCATATATACACACTCAAAGCAACCTCTCTCGGAGAATGGCACTGGGGACTAAAGGGAACCCCTGGCACCAGGATAACCACTAGAAGAAACAGGCATAGATGAACTCTGAACCAATGGTGTCCAAGATGAACTCTAAGCTGGCAGGGCACTGAAAGATGGGTGCACCTATTGCAAACTGTGAGGATCATGACCAACTGATCCACCACGATAACCTGAGCGACCTGGATGAGCCTGCTTGAATGGACGGCCTCTGCCGGGCTGAGGCTGCCCCCCTGAAGAAACTCCACCAAAACTCCCAGATCCTCGAGACCTCTTGGCCTCCCTCTCGATTCGCTCCTGGCGGCGAACTGACTCAATCTCTCTGGCAATGTCAACCACCTCCTCAAAAGAAGCGCCAGATACCCTCTCCCTGGTCAGAAAAATCCGAAGCTGATAAGTGAGGCCATCAACGAACCTCCTGATCCTATCCCTATCCATGGGAACTAGCCAAATAGCATGAAGGTCCAACTCGGAGAAACTCATCTCATACTGCGTCACGGTCATGTCCTCCTAGCGCAATTGCTCAAACTCCCTACGCAGCTCCTCCCTGGGGGACTGTGGTATATACTTCTCCAGGAACAGAATGGAGAACTGACACCAGGTAACGGGCGCTGCATTTGTAGGTCTATGCCTCTCATAGGACTCCCACCAAGCGAGTGCATCTCCTGCGAACTAGAAAGTAGTAAATGGGACCCCACTAGCCTCCAGTATCCTTGTTGTGCGAAGGATCCTCTAACACTTATCCAAAAATCCCTGGGTGTCCTCTCCCTCAACCTCATTCAAACTTAGTCGAGCCTTCGAAACACCAAAAACAACGTAAAAACACTCAAATCATCTCAAATTCAAGCCTACGAACTTTGAAACTTCTAAATTTCACCAAGGATGCCGAAACCATCCAAAACACATCCGATTGACCTGAAAATTTGCACACATATCCAAAATGACATTACGAACCTGCTCCAACTTTTAGAATTCCATTCCGACCCCGATAGCCTATTTTCCACTGCCGACCGGAAATCGCCAGAAACTAACTTTCGCCAATTCAAGCCTAATTCTACACCGGATATCAGAACTACATTCCGAACACACCCCTAAGTCTCAAATCCCCTAACGAAGCTATCCGAGCCATAAAATCTACATTCCGAGGTCGTTTACCCAATAGTCAACTTCTGGTTGACTTTTCTAACTATAAGGCCAACTTAAGAGACTAAGTGTCTCATTTCTCACCATGACCACTCTGAACCCGAGTCAACCAACCCAACGCCACACAAAATAGATGAACCACACAAGAAATAAAGCCAAAATGGGGGAAACGGGCTAAACTCTCAGAACGACCGGCCGGGTCGTTACAAATGGTATACTAAATCTCACTCTTCTATTCTCTCACAGATGGTGACGACCCAGGAGGGGCTACTACCCCCGTCATCCAAGGCTGTGGCAGAGGTCGGGGGAGGGCACCGGCCTGAGGTAGGGGACGAAGGCGTCCCCGAGCTGTTCCAGTTGCACCACCAGCGGATCCAGCCGATGATCCCATCACTGAGGAGCAGGGTGAGGTGCCCGCAACAGATCCTGCCCCGTTGGACTTCATGACGGCACTGGGATTCCAGGAGGTCATGGGCCGTATGAAGTGGTTCATGGACACCATGACTCAGGCTGGTTTATTTCCAACGGATCCGGCCACATCTCAAGCGGGAGGGGGAGCACAGACCCCTACTTTCCAGGCCGCAGGACATGCAACAACAGTATATAAGACCCCAGGTACACTGCCCGTGGGCAGGGTCCAGCCAGTAGCAGCAGCACCTGAGCCCAGACTAGCTGCAGACGGTAATCCGCAGAAGCTATTAGACAGATGGAACAGACTGCACCCTCCTGTCTTCGGAGGCAAGCATCATGAGGATGCCCAGGAATTTATTGATAGGTGAAGGGACAAACTGCATAACATGAGGATACTGGAGTCCCATGGAGTTGACTTCACTACTTTTTCAGCTAGAGGGCAGGGCCCGCAGATGGTGGCAGTCCTACATTCTTAGCAGACCGGCAGATTCTCCTCCTCTCACTTGGGAGCAGTTCACTCAGTTATTCCTGGACAGATATATTTCACCCTCTGAGAGGAAAGAGCTACGGTATCAGTTTGAGTAGTTGGAGCAGGGTCAGATGTCAGTGACCGACTACGAGGCTAGGTTTTCTGAGTTGTCTTGTCATACACTTATGATACTTCCTACTGACGCAGAGAGAGTGCAGAGATTTGTAGCTGGGTTGCACTCAGACAGTAGGGCCAACATGGCCCGAGAGGTGGAGATGGGGACTCCTTATTAGCTTGTGGTAGAGATTGCTTGCATGATTGAGGGTTATCGGTCGAGGAGCAGAGAGCAGGGGCAACAGGATAAGAGAGCTAGATTTTTTAGGGATTTCAGAGGTGCTCCAGCCAGGGGCAGAGATCAGTTTGGTAGGGGCTAGCCTAGTAGGCCCCCATATTCAGTAGCACCACCACCTCTTCAAGGTGCTCTGACGAGGCCTTATTTCAGCGCTATGCCGGAGAGTTCTTATCGCCCACCAGCCATTCAGGGTTCCTCCGGTGGGTATTCTGGTCATAAGGGGTCTTCCAGTCCTTATTTCAGCAATATGCCAGATAGTTCATACCTTCATCTAGCTATTCAGGTTTCTTCAGGGCAGCAGGCTATGGTGCCGAGAGGTTGTTATGAGTGCGGGGATCCAGGACATATTAAGAGGACTTGTCCCAGGCTTCAGGGCAAGGCCGTGCAGTAGAGTCATCAGCCTATGGTCTCAGCACCGGTGGTTCGGCCACCCAGATGTGGAGGACTGGCTGGTAAAGGTCATCCTAGAGGTGGATGCCAGGCAGGGGGAGCCCATTCAGCTCGTGTTCATTCCGGTGGAGGTTTTTCATCCGGTGCTCTAGCTAGATTCTATACTTTCCCGGCCAGACCAGATGCAGTGGCCTCAGATGCCGTGATCATAGGTATTATTTCAGTACGCGGTAGAGATGCATCGGTATTATTTGATCTAGGATCCACTTATTCATATGTATCAGCCTTGTTTTCTTATTTCATGGATATTCCTCGTGAGTCTTTGGGTACTCCTGTTTATGTTTCCACTCCTGTGGGCGATTCTATGGTGGTGGACCAGATTTATCGGTCCTGTGTGGTTATATTTTGTGGGTTCGAGATCTCCTGTTGCTTGACATGGTTGATTTTCAGGTCATTCTGGGCATGTATTGGCTATCTCCCTATCATGCCATTCTATATTGCCATGCCAAGACTGTTACTCTGGCCATGCCCGAGTTGCCGAGATTGGAGTGGAGAGGTTCCTCAGTTAGCGCAGCTATTCAGGTTATTTCTTTCCTGAAGGCTCGACGTATGGTCGAGAAGGGTTGTTTGTCTTATCTTGCTTATGTGAGGGATACCACCGCTGAGTCTCTGATGATTGATTCAGTGCCGGTAGTTCGAGAGTTCGCAGATGTATTCCCTTTAGACCTTCCAGTCATGCCACCGGATCGTGACATTGATTTTTGCATTGACTTAGCTCCAGGCAGCCAGCCTATCTCTATTCCCCCATACCGTATGGATCCGAAGGAATTGAAGGAACAGCTTGAGGAGTTGTTAGCTAAGGGGTTTATCAGACCAACCGTATCGCCTTGGGGTTCTCCATTGTTATTTGTGAAGAAGAAGGATGGGACTATGCGGATGTGAATTGACTACCACGAGTTGAACAAGGTCACCATCAAGAACAAGTACCCGTTTCCGCGTATCGATGATTTGTTTGACCAGTTTCAAGGTGCTCGGGTGTTTTCTAAGATTGACTTGAGATCGGGGTACCACCAGTTGAAGATTCGGGACTTGGATGTTCCGAAAACTGCCTTTCGTATGAGATATGGTCATTACGAGTTCCTGGTGATGTCCTTTGGCTTGACTAATGCCCCAGCAGCATTTATGGATTTGATGAACAGGGTGTTCAGGCCTTATATTGATTCTTTTGGCATTGTCTTTATCGATGACATTCTGATTTACTTACGTAGCCTGGGGGAGCACGACCATCATTTGAGAATTGTGCTCCAGACTTTGCGAGAACAAAAGTTGTATGCTAAGTTCTCCAAGTGTGAGTTTTGGTTGGATTCTGTGGCATTCTTGGGACATGTGGTATCCGGAGAGGGTATCAAGGTGGACCCTAAGAAGATTGAGGCAGTTCAGAGTTGGCCACGCCCTACTTCAGCTATAGAGATCAGGAGCTTCTTGGGTCTGGCAGGTTATTATCACCGATTTGTGGAGGGTTTTTCATCCATTGTAGCTCCTCTGACTAGATTGACCTAGAAAAATACCCCGTTCCGATGGCCCGACGAGTGTGAGGTGAGCTTTCAGAAGCTCAAGACAACATTGACCTCAGCACCAGTTCTAGTGTTGCCTTCCGGTTCTTGGATGTATATAACTTATTGCGATGTTTCAGGCGTTGGTTTGGGTTGTGTGTTGATGCAGGAGGGGAGAGTTATAGTATATGCTTCACGACAACTGAAGGTTCATGAGAAGAATTACCCTGTGCACGATTTGGAGTTGGCGGCGATTGTTCATGCTCTTAATATTTGGAGGCACTACTTGTATGGGGTGCCTTGTGAGGTTTATACAGACCCCCACAGTCTACAACACTTGTTCAAGCAAAGGGATCTTAACTTGAGGCAGCGTAGGTGGCTTGAGTTGCTGAAGGATTATGACATCCCCATTTTTTATCATCCGGGCAAGGCGAATGTGGTAGCAGATGCCTTAAGCAGGAAGGCGGAGAGTATGGGTAGCTTGGCTTTTATTTCAGTAGAGGAGAGACCTCTAGCTTTGGACATTCAGTCCTTGGCTAATCGCCTGGTGAGGTTGGATCTTTCAGAGCCCAGTCGAGTCCTTGCACATATGGTTTCTTAGTCTTCACTACTGGGGGAGATCAAGGCTCGGCAGTTCGATGATCCGCACTTGGTAGCTCTCGGGGAGAGAGTGGTACAGGGTGGTGCTAAGGAGGTTTCTATTAGCGAGGATGGTGTTCTAAGACTTCAGGGTCACTTATATGTCCCTAATGTTGACGGCCTGAGGAAGAGGATTCTCGAGGAGGCTCACAGTTCACGGTATTCTATTCATCCTGGTACTACGAAGATGTATCGTGACTTGAGGCAGCACTACTGGAGGAGATGGATCAAGAAATAGATAGTGGATTATGTGGCTAGATGTATAAATTCCCAGCAGGTTAAGTATGAGCACCAGAGGCTAGGAGGCCTACTTCAGCAGATGCCGATACCTGAGTGAAAATGGGAGCGCATCACTATGGACTTCGTAGTTAGATTGCCTCGGACTGTGCGGAAGGTTGATGCGGTTTGGGTTATTGTGGACAGGTTGACCAAGTCGGCACATTTCATTCCAGTAGCTACTACTTACACTTCTGAGAGGTTGGCCCAGATCTACGTTCGGGAGATAGTTCGGTTGCACGGTGTGCCTGTGTCCATTATATCAGATCGAGGTCATCGGTTCACCTTGCACTTCTAGAGAGTAGTACAGAGTGAGTTAGGCACCCGGGTAGAGCTCAACACAGCCTTCCACCCTCAGACCGACGGGCAGTCGGAGCGGACAGTTCAGATATTAGAGGACATGCTCAGAGCATGTGTGATTGACTTTGGAGGGTTGTGGGACCAGTTCTTAACTTTGGCCGAGTTTGCTTATAATAACAGTTATCAGTCCAACATTGATATGGCTCCATTTGAGGCCTTGTATAGTCGGTGATGTCGTTCTCCCATCGGGTGGCTTGAGCCTGGCGAGGCTAAGCTATATGGCATTGATATGGTGAAGGATGCATTGGAGAAGGTGAAGTTGATTCAGGAGAGGCTTTGCATAGCACAGTCCAGACAGAAGAGTTACGCGGATCAGAAGGCGCGTGATGTATCATTTATGGAGGGAGAGAAGGTCCTGTTGAAAGTCTCATCGATGAAGGGTATTATGAGGTTTGGGAAGAAGGGCAAGATGATCCCAAGGTTTATAGGTCCATTCGAGGTGTTGAGGCGAGTTGGGGAGGTTGCTTACGAGCTTGCTTTACCTCCCAGTTTATCAAGAGTTCATCCGGTCTTTCATGTATCCATGTTCTCGAGGTACCACGCCGACTTCTCTCACGTGATAAAATTCAGCACCATTCATCTAGACGAGAGATTGGGTTACGAGGAGGAGCCAGTTGCCATCATTGACATGCAGGACTGCCAGTTGAGATCCAAGAGGGTTTCCACCGTAAAGTTCCAGTGGAGGGGTCAACTAGTCGAGGAGGTGACTTGGGAGTCCGAGGAGGACATGCAGAGCGGATATCCACACTTATTCAGCACTCCAGGTATGATTCCAGTCCCGTTCAAGGACGAACGTTTGTTTAAGAGGTGGAGAATTTAACGACCCGACCGGTCGTTATGCGTTCTAGAATCCCATGCCCCTAAATGAGACTTTTCGTAGTTCTTTTACTGATTTATGACTTGTGGGGATGGGTGGTTCGAGGTTTGGAGGACTTTGGGGTGGAATAGGAACACTTAGTTCCTTAAGGTTGGCCTTAAAGTCCTAGTTTGACTCCGGTCAATAGTTTTAGTAAACGGCCTTGGAATCGAGATTCAAAGGTTCCGGTAGGTCTGTATGATGATTTCGGGCTTGGGCGTGTGTTTGGAACGGGTTTTGGATGACCCTGGAGCGTTTCGGCGCCAAATAGCGAAATAAGATTCCTTAAGTTCAAAAATTGAGGTTTGGATGTGTTTTTGTGTTATCAAGGTCCAAACGGAATTCTGGGACCGGGAATAGTTCTGTTATGTCATTTATGACTTGCTCGCAAAATTTCGTGTCATTCCGAGTAGTATAGGTAGGTTCGGCGTGTTGAAAGCGAATTCTAGAACTTGAAGTTCAAAGTTTGATTCAATTTGGTTTTGGGGTCGGATTTTTAGTTTCGTTGTTTTTTTTCGCATTCCGAGAATTCGAGCGAATCTGTATCATGAATACAGACTTGTCAGTGCCTTTGGATGGGGTCCCGGGGGGATCGGGTGACTTTCGGAACCCTCAGAGCTAAATGCTAAACACCAGATTTTCTCAGTTTAGTTCCTTTTATGTGTTTGCGAGTGTACTCACGCGTTCGCACAGAAGGAGTTGGGCAGGGGTGAAAATACCCTATGCGTTCGCACAGGCCTGTATGCGTTCGCATAGGGTACGTCAGTGGGTCGGCTAAGTTTTGCTCTCCGCGTTCGCACCCATCCCCACCACGTTCGCGTAGGTCTAGCCCAGCTAGCCCCCCATTCGCATGACCCCATCCGCGTCCGCATAGAAAGGCCCTCAAGGGGTCCTGGCCATTTTCCTTCGTGAACGCACTGCCCCTGCCGCGTTCGCATAAAATGGGGCAGCGGGGCATTTTAATTAAAAGTCAAGACTTAGTCTCTTTTTGAGCCATTTTTTTCACTTTGGACGATTTAGAGAGCTTGCAAAGAAGAGATTCGACCTAGCTACTGTAAGGTAAGTAATTCCTTCCATAAAGTGAGTTTAATACTTGAATTCTTGGGTAGATTAACGGACAAAATTAGTAGAAATCATGGGTTTAGAGTAAAACCTAGGGTTTTGATAGAAATGAGAATTTACCAAGGAATTAGTTATGGAATTATTCAAAAACTATATAATATTGATCCTTAGGTTATGGGCGATAATTTTCCTTGAAAATTTCCGGAATCCGAGCATGTGGGCCCCAGGGTGTATTTTGGAATTTTGAAATTTAGGTTGAAATAATTATTTAAATAAGGGAATTTCATACTTTTGAGTATAGATTGATTTATTTATGCAATATCTGACTAGTCTCGAGTCCTTGGGCGACGAATTTGGAGTTTCGGGCGCGTTCTTGACCCGAAAAGTAGGTTTGACACGAGGTAAGTCTCCTTTCTAACCTTGTAAGAGGGAATTGTCCCCATAGGTGAATATAAATAATTGCATGTCTTTGTTTGTGGGGGATACGCACGCACGAAGTGACGAGAGTCCGTGCGTAGCTACTATTATATCGTGTCGGGGAGTTTAGGATTCACGAGCATGCTTTATGTGCCATATCTATAATCTTAAATGTTAATTTAGGTTGCCTAATATCCTTGAATTATTAAGTGAACATCTAGGAGGTTACATTCTGAAATTTATATTATTGAATCCTTCTCTGTAAGTATATTCTCTACTGAATTTCCTGATTTCCTGTTAATTATGTGTATATATACGGGTACCCGCATCACATGTATGATTCGCGAGCGGGGTAGCCCTACTATTATGTCAACCGCGTCGCATGTTCGATTCGTGAGCGGTGTAATAGATGCATCTATGGTTCGAGCCGTTCGACCCTTCGGTAGTGCACATTTATTTTCGCGTCGTATCGGCCGTATTTTCACGGCATGCTATGTGTTGTTAGTTGTTTGGGTGTTCTGTGATCATGTATCTGTTGAATACCATGAAAAATGAAAACGATGTAATTTGCATGATAGAGAACTTGACACATAAAGGTATTTGTAAAGGATATTCAATGTGCATGTCTTCATTATTGTTCATGATTTCCATTCCTGCTTAGCCTTTCATTTAAAACATATCATTTTGATCCTAGTAAGTGTCACGTCGACCTCTCGTCACTACTTCTTCGAGATTAGACTGGATACTTATTGGGTACATATTGTTTATGTACTCATGCTACGCTTCTGTACTTAATTGTACAGGTTCTGAGATAGGTGCATCTGGGTATCGGTCCGGAGCTCGGCCCTGACTTATACTTGGTTTGGACTTCACGGTGAGCTGCTTCTCTTGGCGATCTTCAGCAGCACTGTGGAGCCTTTCTTTGCTATTTCTATCTATATTTTTCTCAGACAGTAGGACAAACTATTAATACTTTTGATTTTACTCTACTAGAAGCCTGTAGACTTGTGATACTAGTTCCTGGTACACACATTAGTAGACATTATTTTTGGGATGTAAATATTAAATTATGACTATTTCTGCTTAAGATTTCCTAAATTATCCATTTTTACCTAATGTCTTAAACGTAAACCGGGTAAGTGTTGGAAAATATTTTTATAAAATAAACAAAAATCACTAGTACTTAAATTGTTGGCTTGCTTGATAATGGTATTGGGCGCCATCGTGACTTGGGTTAGGATTTGGGTCGTGACACTAACTGTTCTTGCACCTATCTGTTTAACCAAAGAATTAGATTCTTTGCCCAAAGTTATTTTAAAAAGAACATGGGTTTCTGATAACCAAAGAATCAGATTATAATTGTAGGCAAACTTGTAAATGGAAAGCAGTAAGATGCACAAAAAGTAAGTATATTACAATAGCAGTTCGAATGTTTGTCCTCTCCCTTTACAGGTTATATTTTTCTCCTTTATATAGGGAATTTCCTAACATAATGTCTACCTTTTTTGATGATTGAGCATTAATGACTAATAATGAATCTAATGTAACGTTACAATGAATCAACCGTAGCTGTTGAGTGAATGTTGGCTAACGTATGGATCTCTAATTTGAAGATCTCTAAATCTGCCCTTTATTCTGTCCAAATACACTTTTGACCGTGTCTCTTCATCTTCTCAATCAGGTTGAGAATTCCGTAGCTAATTAACCCATGGATGTGATTTTCCGTGCCTCTTTGCCTCGTACCTCTTCTTAGAGTCCCTTCCAGCTGTCGTGTATTCATTGCTCCACGTAGATTACTGAGTCATCAAGATTTATTACACGTGTGAAGCTCTTTTTTTCACCAATATAGATAGTCCCGCCACTTACCATATATTTATCAATTAATATTTGGTAAGTGGATACTCATTTATAGCGGGAATATTTTGCTGCCTCTTTACTCGAATCATTGTATCTTTTCCTGTACGTAAGCGTCGCTTGTCACTTCCATTTAATGCTTATGCCACGTGGCATTCTTGGGTTGGTACGGCAATTATTCAGGGCCTTTTAGGGCTTTCTTGCGACTGCATAAGTCACGAAGTGACATCTTCAATTATGGTTTTCACATCATTGCTTTTTTTTTTTCATTTTTTGATGGTTGTCTTCGAGTATAAATACCCCCTTTTTCCTTTTCTTTCATGAAAAGCTTCTAACTTTCAAACTTTATTTGTAAAGAACTTTTCTTTGCATTTGTAGATATGTCTTCTTCAAACCAATCTAAGGGGTGAGTTGACACCCTCTTCCGCTCCGACTCGGAGTCGGAGGGGTGGTAGACTGAGGAGTTTAGGCTCTACTCCTTCGAGAGGCTCTTCTTCTTCTCAGATTGTTTCCCCTCCTTCTACTAGAGCTAGGGTTTCCAGATCTCTGTCCAGGGGTAGAGAACATCACGAACCCTTACGCGAACCACGAGTTGATGAAATCATTCCTGCTGAGTTTACCTTAACTAAGGATAGTCAGGTTCTTGTAGACCAGTCTTTATCCCTTGATAGTGTTGATAGGTATCCCGCTCTTACTACCGAAGGTTTGATTCCCCTTGTTCGCAGGGAATGTTCTNTGTCTTAGATGTTTAGCTTCTTTAGCCTCGGTTCCTTTTTCCTTCAATCACCTCATTCATCTTTATTCTCCTACCTTATTTCGTCAAGGGGTTTTCACTTTGGCTGCTAGGAGAAAAAGAGTGTTGGTAACCCCTGATGACGATAAGGATAGAGATTGGTACCTTCGATATGTTGTTGTGCCCAGTGTTGGTTTAGTGGGCGAGGAAAATCTTCCCTTCCCTGAGAAGTGGAATCGCGCACGTGAGTACATTTTAGCTCACATCTGTTATTTTTATTCTCTTTGCTTTAAGTGTTTTATTAACACCGTAGCTATTTTCTTCCTCTTTCAGCAATCATGGGTACTGTTGAGAATGTCTCTGGTATCCGTGATTGGGTAGAAAAGTTACTGTCGGTTGCTCCATTGGAGGAAGATCTTGGAAGTACTTCTCCGTGAAGTATGGTTGGAAAGTGAAGACGCATGGTAATTGAAACTTTTGTTTTCGCTTCTTTTCCTTACTCGAGCCTTTTTTTCTTCGTTTGTTTAACCTTTTTCCGTTTGATAGGGTTTTCTGCTCAGGGGATGTCTGTTGCATCCATTCAGAAGATGTATTTGGCTCATTCCCAGGAGATTATTACTGGTTCCTCTTCTTCCAAGAGGAAAGCTAGTGGGTCTAAGACCTAAGAAGAAGAAGAAGAAGAAGAAGAAGAAGAAGAAGAAGAAGAAGAAGAAGAAGAAGAAGAAGAAGAAGAAGAAGAAGAAGAAGAAGAGGAGGAGGAGGGCATTCTGGTGCACAGGTCACGTAGAAGAAGAGTGGTCTCAGACGATGAGTCTGCACCCGTGGCAGTGTCTTCGGTACCTGATGTCAGACCTTTTACCCCCAGGGATTCTTCTTCTTTTCTTGCTCATGATTTTGTGGATCATCTATTCCACAAGGTTTTGGCCCTGCTATTAAGAGGCGCCTCTGGCTGTTTTTGCTCCCTCCTTTAGAGAAATCTCTTCATCCGTTTCGGCTATTTCCACTGCTCCTTTGGCCATTTCTGCTCCCGCTGCTGCCTTGCCCGCGGCCTTCTCAGCTCCTCAAGTTTCCATGCCTGAGACTTCTTCAGCTCCACAAATTTCATTTCCCGTGGCTCCTTTATCTCAGCCTGCTTCCGTGCCTCCTGTTAGAGAAGTAGGGTCTTCCGTCAGGGAGATGAGGCAAGTGCTAATTGAGGTTCCGGCTGATGGGAACCTTTTTAAGAAATTCTGCCAACCCGAAGTGTGGCTGAAGCCTTTGATTGGCCCAACATAGAGGACCAAGCTAGATAGTCACAGTTCTCTTACCTGGGATAATGAGGTTGTGCATTCCTTCTTGAAGGTAACGTTCATTCTTTTGTATCTCATTCTTATGCATGTAATTACCGTATCTAATTGATTTTGTTTTTGTAGATCAATATCATAGGCACATAACTCATGAAGAGGATTTCTAACATGGAGCAAGAGCTAAAAGAGTGGCATGCTGAAGCAGGGAATTGGAAGGGGCAATATGAATGTCTGAGGCTCGACATGGAAGCCTTAGAAGAAGATAAGAATACCTTGGAGTGGCAGATGAGAGTTGTGGTTGCGTAGTTGGTAGTAGAGAAGGCTTCTTCTAACCAAGCGGACAAAGACAAGAGCATTCTTGAGTCTTCATTTGTTGAGCAATTATCCCGTGCCTCGGAATAAGTTAGGAGCTTGAAAGCCTTACTAGAGCAGAAGGAGGAATACTCCGACGAGCTTGTGTAGTCACTTACCCGGACTCAGGAGGATCTTCACATTGCTTTAGACAAAACCCAATCTTTGAAGGAGTCAATTGTTCCTTTGAGGGCTGCCCATTGTGAACAACTATTTTTTGACCACACCCAAATTCTATACTATTTTTGCTATAAATATTAATGTTATATATAATCTTAATATTTTAAATTTTATCTTACTCTTAATAGGTTCTATTTAAGAAAATTAAAAACAACAAAAATATTCACATTCTTAGAATATAAGATTTTTTCCTATGTTTAAATAGAAGAAAAAAAAAATATATATATATATATATACATGTGTATCTTATCTTCTTTTATTCAATAAAAAATAAAAAATAAAAGTTAAAAAAAATAAATTTAAATAAAAATAATAATAATAAAAAAATAAAAAACGGGAAAAATAAAAATAAAACCACCCAAACACCCCACTCCCTCACATCTCTTCCCTCCACTCCACCCAAACACCCCACTCCCTCACATCTCTTCCCCCACTCCACCCATGCCTCACCCCCACTCCTTCACACATTTTCCCCACTTCCCCCACTTAGCACACTACAACACATACATCTATATAATGAGGGGGTGGGCTGAAAGAATTTTTTTTTTTTTGGGCTGAAAAAAAAGAGAAGAGGACATTCTAAAAAGGTAGAAAGAGAGAAAACGAGAGAAGGAAAAATTCTGGAAAAAGAAAGAAACGGAGAAAAAGAAACGAAAAACAGAGAAAAAAAAGGAACGGAAGAGGCTGAAACACATCACGAATTTCCCTTCCTTTCCTTCATTAAAACACTTCAAAAACACAGCAACTCCACCTTCATTAATT
>ML406592.1:169147-193254 GCA_005239525.1 Nicotiana knightiana | reverse complement strand
AGACAAAACTTCAGCTCTAGAGCTGAAGTTTCCCAGTTACAAACTTCAGCTTTAGAGATGAAGTTCCCAAGTTATAAAGACAATTACAAAGACAAAACTTTAGCTCTAGAGAACTTCAGCTCTAGACCTGAAGTTTTGTCTTTGTAAACTAGGGAACTTCAACCCCATTATGCTGAAGTTTTGTCTTTATAACTGGGAAACATCAACCCAGTATGATGAAGTTCCCCAGTTACAAAGACAAAACTTCAGCTCTAGAGCTGAAGTCCCCCAGTGTAACTGGGGAACTTCAGCCCCGTATGCTGAAGTTCCCCAGTTACAAAGACAAAACTTCAGCTCTAGAGCTGAAGTCCCCCAGTGTAACTGGGGAACTTCAGCCACGTGTGCTGAACTTTTTGTCTTTATAACTGGGGAACTTCAGCCCAGTATGCTGAAGTTCCCCAATTACAAAGACAAAACTTGAGCTGAAGTTTTTGTTTTTATAACTGGAGAACTTCAGCCCCGTATGCTGAAGTTCCCCAGTTACAAAGACAAAACTTCAGCTCTAAAGCTGAAGTTTCCCAGTTACAAACTTCAACTTTGGAGCTGAAGTTCCCAAGTTATAAAGACAATTACAAAGACAAAATTTCAGCTTTAGAGAACTTCAGCTCTAGAGCTGAAGTTTTGTCTTTGTAAACTGGGGAACTTCAGCTCCAAAGTTGAAGTTTGTAACTGGGAAACTTCAGCTTTAGAGCTGAAGTTTTGTCTTTGTAAACTGGGGAACTTCAACCCCATTATGCTGAATTTTTGTCTTTATAACTGGGGAACTTCAGCCCCAAGTCCCCCAGTGTAACTGGGGAACTTCAGCCCCGTATGCTGAAGTTTTTGTCTTTATAACTGGGGAACTTCAGCCCCGTATGCTGAAGTTCCCCAGTTACAAAGACAAAACTTGAGCTGAAGTTCATTTATTTTAATTTTTAAAATATATCTATTCTGTTTATTAACTATAATTTATGAATTTTCAGGAAAAGAAGTTGGATCGTCCAATGAAGCAAGATGAGTTATTCAAGGAGACTCATATTGTCAAGAAAAAGAAAGAGACTGATCCAGAAAGGTGGGTCGACGACCGATCATCGACTGTACATGTAAGTTTTCTCTTTTCATTAAGTATTCTGATATACTCTAATATAATCTTTCAAATACTAATTAAATAAAAAATTTCTTATAGGATCGCTTCAGAGTTGACATGGAGGAATTCATACGCAGTCAGCCACCTAATGAGTCGGGCGAGCCAATCCATATTTCGGAGGAGGATGCAGAAAGACTATGGATGCAAGCGGCTGGCGGTGCAAAATATGGGAAGGTATACGGGCTTCCTAATAAGAAGTTCCACCGCTATCACTGTGGAATGCAAGGAATAGGAACTTCCTCGCAAGCCGAGCAACTTGATGGGGAGAGCCTCTCCACTATGCGGGAGACTGTGACAAAGCTCACAAGCGAGCTAGAAGCATCCAAGGAATGAGAAAGGCTTAGATATGCTCAGTACGTTAGCATGCAAGCTCAGTACCAAGGCATGCAAGCTCAGTACGAAGGTATGCAAGCTCAACTTAAATCTCTCCTAGCTTCTGGAGCTTTTCCGATTCCCGGGTCTCGCGAGCCATCGCCAGAGGCTCAACTTGAACGTGAGCGTTCCTTTCGTCTTCCCCGTGTTAGTTCCTCCTGTCCTCCCGTGATCGTTCTTCTCGTCCACCTNTAGGATTTGGTATGCTGGCAGGTGGTGTGACTGCCAAAATAGGCAGTTTCTGCCAAAATAAAACCAAGAAAAGCGACCAAAGTTGGTCGCTATGTTATTAAAAAAAATATTTTTCCTGGAATTTTGCGACCAGTTGTGGTCGCTTTGGTTTAAAAAAAATTAAATAAATTATTTTTTCAGGAAATTAACGACCAATTGTGGTCGCTTTTATTTAAAACAAATTAAATAAATTAATAAAAAGGCGACCAACTTTGGTCGCTATTTTCCAGATTTTAAAATATTATATTTTATTTACAGACCAAAGTTGGTCGCTATATTTTGTATAAATTTAAATAAATAAATATTATAATTTAAATATAGAGACGGACTTTGATCGCTAAATTTATAATATTAAAATAATTAAGTGACCAAAGTTGGTCTCTTTTTTTGTTACCCGGAATATTTAGTCAATTTTTCATAAAAGTTGGTCGCTAATTTGGTCTCTATGGTAAAGGGACCGCAAAATAGCGACCAAGCCTGTTTGGACGCATTTTAGTCATTTTTTACTGTTTAGGGACCAACTTTGATCGCTTTTTGTGGTCGTTTTTCCCCGAATTTTTAGTAGTGTTATAAGATTTAACCTAATGTAAATTCGATACTTCAGTTATACTATTAAGAAGAATATTTTACATATCAAGATAATATATTATAGTCATTCATGAATAAACGTAAAAATTGCGCGGGGCATTCAATTTGGTCGCTCCCATTTAACCTATACCCGCTTTTTAAAATTTTTTTAGCTTGTACCCAATTTTTAAATAACTTCAGCTCCCTTTCCCTCGTTGAGCTGAAGTTCAACAGTTAAGTTGAAGTTCGCCAGTTATAAAGACAAAACTGCAGCATACGGGGCTGAAGTTCCCCAGTTACAAAGACAAAACTTCAGCTCTAGAGCTGAAGTTTCCCAGTTACGAACTTCAGCTCTAGAGCTGAAGTTCCCAAGTTATAAAGACAAAAACTTCAACATATGGAGCTGAAGTTCTCCAGTTACAAAGACAAACTTCAGCTCTAGAGCTGAAGTTCCCCAGTTACAAAGACAAAAACTTCAGCTCTAGAGCTGAAGTTTCCCAGTTACGAACTTCAGCTCTAGAGCTGAAGTTCCCCAGTTACAAAGACAAAAACTTCAGCTCTAGAGCTGAACTTTTGTCTTTGTATCTGGGGAACTTCAGCCCCGTATGCTGAAGTTTTTGTCTTTATAACTTGAGAACTTCAGAGCTAAAGTTTTTGTCTTTGTAACTAGGGAACTTCAGCCCCGTATGCTGAAGTTTTTGTCTTTATAACTGGGGAACTTCAACCCCGTATGCTGAAGTTCCTCAGTTACAAAGACAAAAACTTCAGCTCTAGAGCTGAAGTTCCCCATTTACTAGAGCTGAAGTTCACCAATTACAAAGATAAAAACTTCAGCTCTAGAGCTGAAGTTAGTTCCCCAGTTACAAAGACACAAACTTCAGCTCTAGCTACTTCAGACCCGTCTACTAGAATGCTGAAGTTTTGCGTGATTGCCTTTGCTATTTCAGCCCCGTATGCTGAAGTTATGCGCAAAAGTGGGTACGGATACAATTTATTTTACAAAACGGATATAAGTTAAAACGTGACATAAAAAGTGAGTACGGATACAAAAGCCCCTGAATAAACCATTCAAGTGACCAAAATCTTTATCGACTGTAACTATTAAAAAGATAGTGTGCTAGATAGGGGTGAATTTGCTCACAAGTTCTAAGATAAAATCTTAAAAAGGGGAGTAAATCTATCCACATCTCAAATGATATCCTCGCGAAGAGGAGTAAATACATACTATACTAGTTTTTTTTTCTTTTTTCATGGTCTTAATCCCAATATATTTTTTATGGTAAATATTTTTAAGGCAATGATTCATGGCTTATCCTATAAAAACTATGTACCATATTGCCTTCAATGTGATTTTCCCCCCTAATAATAATTAAGGAAACATATTCTTTATGCAACAGACATGCATCTTCATCAAGTTCATTTGAGTTCTCTTGTGATAAAGATGTCATAACATCTTATTTTTATCTAAATATGTAATTATATGTAATGTTAATTAGTTAGATATTAATAAATAAATAAAACTTAAGAACTAATAATATAAATTTACATAGAAAATATATTACCAGCTTGCGTTTGGACTACTCTTCCTGTATTTATTTTTCTATATTCTTTTACATTTTTTATTTATAATTAAATATTTGTTATTTGGCCCATGAGTCGCCCCAATCCAATCCCATCCAAACCCAAGATCCATGAGATTACTTGAGCCGACCAAAAAGCGTCGTTATTGAATGGGCTACAAAATCTTAGCATAACCATATTAAATCACAGGCCGAGTTGGCCCGCTATATTGACGGCTTTAAAACATAATTCGAAAAGAGCAATACAATGCAAATAATCTATACTATATTAAAAATACGAAGGCGCTTAGCAAAATATCATTCATCTTTTTACCCTTTAAAATAAATTTCATGTCCGATTAAATTATAATTTAAGTTATTTTTTGAATATATAGGACTTTTAAAGTTATTAAAATTATCTTTATTAATCATTCCTTTTTTGAATTATGTATGAGATCCTAGCATCTTTCTCTTATTTGTTACAACTACATCTTTATTTGCATTGATAGAATTCCTTAGTTAAGTTTTAGTAGTAATTGTAGATATAATTCATCATCACTCTTTTGTTTGAAGATTAATTTAACAGCTTGTTTAGAATGTTGTTACCTATTGTTTCATAATGTATTGTATTGTATTGTATTGTTTGATAAATATAACGTTTGGATCAATTGTATCATTTACCGTCGTTTCATAATGATGCACCAACAATATGAAGAATGAACTTGTAACATTATTAAGAAAAAATAGGATACAGAGTAGATTATTATATAAAAAAGTAGGATAAATGATAAAATATAATTATTTAATAATAAGGAAGGGCAAAATGAGAGAAAAAAGCAAGCAAACGATGACACCACACCAAATCCGTCGTTTCACAAAGTGACACTTTTCGTCGTTATGAAACAATGGATTTAATAATACAATACAATAAGATTTAAGTAATAATTAAAACAAAAATTGTATTTAAAATACGATACAATACAATAGGTAACAACCACCCAAACAAGCTGTAAGAATCATCAAGTTACATGCATTTTGACACTCTAACACATATTTACTCCTCGTGGGGTTCGACTCCCGCCTTTGTTGGATTTATTTTTGCTAATGACCGTACTACTTTCATATAGAGAGTAGGATTGAACGTCATGAGATATTTATAATTAATGTAAACAAATCATGGTTTAACTAATTTGCCCCTTCTTTTTTTTTTGTCTAATTAATTTGTAAACATTTTTTTATTAAAAAATTCCCTGTCACTACTGTTATTTATAAATGGAGGAAGAGAGAAATTACTCGGGTGATTTCCATAATTGGAGAGAACATTTGCAGAAGCACCGAATCAACTTCGAGATAAGAGGTGTTTCCACCTAATTTCACGCATTTCCAAGGAGATTCTATCTTTATTACTAAATTCACTATATTTTTGAAATTATGGTTCAGAACTTATATTGGGTTAAAAAAGCAAGTTTGATTGAATTTAGTAATTATACTTATATAAAAATAATTGTATTACAATTGTAATTAATTTTTACACAAGAAGTGTCACCACCCCACGGTGGTGGAATGCGAAAGTTCAGGTTGGATTGAGAAGGCTATAGTGTTAGTTGAATTTGTTCCCTTTTATATATATTGGTTCTTCTCTTTTATCGCCAAATTTTTTTATTTTTTTTATTTTTTATTCTGATGAACTTTTACAGCAGGCAGTGCTAGCTAGCTAGATGGGAAAGGCAATGAAACAATAGTTTTAGGCCGCCAAATTTTTGGAAAAAATTTAAAAATAGCCAGATTTATAAGTGGTCATTCAAAAATAGCCACAGTTTCAAAAGTAATCAAAATTTAGCCACTTTTTATGTAAAGATAAATCTGAACGAAAACACTATTCAAAATCGAAAAAATACTTCAATATAATATACTGTAGTTGTTCCAGTATAATATACCGGTCCATCATAATATATTGGAGATTGGCGGTGCTCCAATCTCCAGTATATTATACTGAAACTTTTTGCGTGTTGGAGTTCTAGCATAATATGCTGGAAGTTCATACACAGGTGCACCTATCTCCAGTATATTATGTTGGAACTTTCCGTGTTGTAGCAAAATAATGGTTATTTTTCAATGACTTTGCAAATACTGGCTATTTTTGAATGACCAGTCCGAAACTTGTCTAGCCCGTACTATTTTTACCAAATTTTTAGATTAGTAAACGGTTAATTCTATGGTAGTAATTTTTTTCAAAACATATTAATGTTATGGCACATTAGATTATGGTAGATGTCCATAACTCCTAAATGAATAACACCCACTACTTTTATCCATTATCTCCATAACTCCCACTACTCCAATACTTATGGTTGTAACTCTCATACTCCATAATCTCCCCCATGATCTTTCTCCATGATCTCAAATGCTTAATGGCATATTTATGAATTCTTTTGGTATACCTCTATATAGTATTATAAATAGAGGATGAGAAGTCATTTTGTAATACACTTGGAAAACACTTGAGTATATGGAAGAAATAAGAATCTCTCATCTCTTTCTCCCTACATTCTTGTCTATTTTCTTGTTTCATATTGTTACTTTGAGTTTAGTTCTTAATACGTATCAGCATGATTCTCTTGCCAAGTGGGAAGATAACTTATTTGACGATGGAATTATAAATGGCCGACAGCCTTGAATCAATTTGGATGAGCCTGTGAAAATCTGAGCATTTCGTATGCCATATCAATGTTGTGTTTGCTTCCATTATACAGGAAGTATCATTTTCCAGTTGCCATGAATTCTGCAATTAACTTAACTTAATATTTAAGACTTGATTTAATTTGTGTCACTTAACAATTTAGTTTCATTTGTGCAGATGTATACATATGAAGTACCTGCTTTCGAGTGATAAACAAGAGCATATTACGACGTCTTGACATCATCTCCCATATGTAATGCTCCGAAAGTTTGCAAGCCAAGATTATGAGACTGTTAATTATTGAGAAGGTTTCTAATTAATCTTATAAAATAATAAGAATTTAAATTTATGTTGTGGTCAAAATAAATTTTGTATAACTAAGATAGTTTTATTTCATTTATATTTGATTATGTGGTTGTTCGTGAAAAAGATCAATATGAACTTTCATTAAAGTTCGTGCAAAAATAACTGATTATTAGAAAGTAGTATATCATGAAAGGCTCAAGGGTGAGTCCACTTAGACTTATTATGCCATTGTATAAGGGTAAGACATCGAGTTTGAGTCCTGGTGCACTATGATGATAAGAGTTAGATGTGAGTCCCAACTCAGTATGGCGTAACATGCCTTTATATGGGTAAGACATTGGTTTGAGTCCCAATGCACCATATTGATGATATAATGATGACTAAAGAAAAATAATGTATTTGTCGTGAAAGAGCATGAAACTTGTCCCACTTGATTTGCTCCATTCTTGAAGTGAATGTGATAACGGTGCATAGTAATTCCAAATGAAGACAAGTGGTTGACCAATGAACGTGGGTGTACAAAAGACAAAAATAATAATAGCCATCATTTTGGTAGTTATAAAAGGAGAACAATAAGGGTTCTCAAAATAATCCTTCAAAGGTAAAAGGGATTGTATATCAATATGGTGTATAAATATGAGCCATCCTCAGACGATTTTAGTCCATTTTATGAAAGAATGTGACTTGTGATAAGCATTGTAAATGCTGTCTCATTCCTCAAAATTAATGTGGAAATATACATGTGATATAAACTACGCATAATAATGTGCTTATTCATGGTTGAATAAATACTACAACTCATCTCTACTGGGAAGTTTATGAGAAAGAAAGATAATAAATATTACTGTGCAGTCACATGTCTATGTCATTGGTAAAAATATTTTGACATGCCTTATAAAATGTTATTAAAGGCAGAATTAAATCAAGAAATGATTTTACTTATGATGATTTTGACCATGACAATTATTATGAAATAATTTTCTCCGTAAAGGAGACATTCGCCATATGGATGGTGTGACAAAAGATCTTGTAGTACAAAATTAATTAAGAGCTCCTAAAAAACTAATCTGTTACTATCCGGATGAATGAAACTGTTCTTGACATTGATATTGTAGCAAGAAAAGAACTTTTTGAGTTTCAAATGTATTAGCCAAAGTGGTTGGCATATTGAGACTATAAATGAAAGGAAGATTAATTATCTTCATATTACTATGACACACTGGGTAAATATGAAATGTTACCAAATTTTTCTTCTATTTGTATTACACATGTATAAGCATGATGATGGAATCACATTCCACAAGTAAAATAGAGGTTTACTGAAATAAAGATTAGTTGGCATGACCGGTTGGCCGTCCCGGTTCAATTATAATGCGAAAAATAATTGAGAATTCACATTGGCATATATTGAAGAATTAGGAGATTCTTCGAGAATTCTCATGTATGACTTGTTCGCATGATAAATTGATTACTATACCAGCTGGGGTTAGGATTGTATTCTCTGTTTTTTGGAACGTATAAAAGGTGATATATATATGGGCCCAGTCACCTGCCATGCAGATTGTCTAATATTATATAATTTTAATAGATGCATCAATTGTATGGTCACATGTGCGTCTGTTATCAACTTGCAGTTTGAATTTTGCAAGGTTGATTGCTCAAATTATTAGAGCACAATTCCAGAATATAAATTATGATGATTTATCTTGATAATGCTGGTTTAATCCAATTTGATTTAGCAGAATTTATATGCCTCCAGCTAAACCATTGGTTATGAGAGCAAAACTCTCAAATAGAAATTTGGTATGAAGTGTATTATTTAATATACAACAGCACTTGTACGCATTTAGCCAAAGAGTTATGATAAATTCTCTCTATTTTAATTGGTTCAGGGTCAGGAACCAAATAATTTTCATATAGAAATATGGATGGCTATATGATTTAATTATTCCACAACAATGCATAATGATGGGTCCCCAAATAAAGTTGGGGATATGTGTTGGTGATCCCAACATTAAGGAGAGAAAATTGGTAGCTGAAAAGTAATCATGGAATGAATTATTATGAGTGCATCTAGATCCTCGTACAAGAAAATGTGAACTTGAAGTTCAAGTAATAATTTATTTGCAAAATATTTACCAACCGTATTTGCTGACCCAAAGCTAAATGGTATATTTCAGCTGCTAATGCTCCAAATAGAATAAAGTCCATGATGGACATAGTCTATGGAATACATGAGGCACAATAGACTAATCGGTTCCAAAGATAAAACTCCTTGAAGAAGAAGTGGAACAAATGATCATAATAAGCAGGCAAGTACTCTAGAAGAGCACCACGACATAACACTCTATAAGACCTCATGGAAGAGGTTTAGGTACCTGAAAATAATGAGATCTCGATAAGTTATGTCTTTATTGTGTGATGATGGAACCAATATAAAATGATCATCAATGATATTACTGATATAATGTAGCGCTCAATATTATTAATATTGACGAGGATCTTGATTTCAGATCTGTCATGGAATTTGGACAGATAAATGATTGACCAAATGAAAAATGCGCAATGAAAATCGACTTCAGCTGAAAAAGTGAAGTTGGACGGATAGTCCCAACATCTGAAAGTGAAATGAAAATCAAGTCGATAGAAATAAGTACTTGTGGCACAAGATTTTTCGTGAATATCCTGGCATTAGTTATATGGAGATATGTTCTCCTGTGGTGGATGAAATCGTTTTTCAATTTTGAATTTTGACAATACATTTGATATGCGTATAATGAAAATCCTTGAAGGATTTAAATTATTCTGAAGAATATTAAGGTTCCCAAGAAATTCATTAAATAAAGCTTTAGCAAATCCTTATGTGATTAAAGCAATCATGACGTACATGATTTATTTTTGTGTCTATTGCAATTGGTGCACTATGTATCTTGCTAGAACCATGAGTATAACAATATGCTGGCGAGATATAGTTTAATTCCAATTTAAGGAAACTGGAATACTATTCAGATTATGTTGCAAAAGGAATCCTTGATATAGATTTGTTTATTCTAACAAATATTGTCAAGGTTTTGTTGGTTATGCAGATGAAGGCATTTTTCAAAGATCGTTCTTCAAACAATCTGTGATGACCCAAAAAGTCATCTTATGATTTAAGACTCCATTATAGGATCATTAGCCTTAGAAATATTATTTTTATTCACTTCGATTTACGTGCACAGTCCGGACGTGAATCCGGAAAGCCTTTTAATGTGAAATCATATGAAATAATAATTTTTGAGAGTTTAATTTAATTTTTAGTTGACTTTGATCAACGCTTTGAGTAAATGGACTCCGATCTGTGTTCCCACGGTCCCGAGAGGTCCATAGTAAAATATGGGACTTGGGCATATGTCTGGAATCGAATTCTGAGGTCCCTAGCTCGAGAAATGAATTTTTGATGAAAATTGTTAGACTGAAATTTAAAGAAATTATAGAAATTGGTTAAATTTTGAACTCGTTGGTATCGGGCCCGTATTTTGGTTTCGGAGCCCGGTACATGTCTGTTATAACATATATGTCATGACTGTGAAATTTAGCGAAAATCAAAATTTATTTGATGTGATTCGGACGTCTGGTTGAGAAGATAGTGAATTTGAAATGTTCTTGAGGAATTCATGAGTTTTGATGCTAAATCCGTAGTTTTAGGTGTTATTTTAGCGATTTGATTGCACGATCAAGTCCGTTGGACTCGTGTGCATGTTTGTTTTGGAGCCCCAAGGGGTCATTCCCATTCCGCAGAAGCGGACCTCCTGTCCACACGTGCATACGTGCAGATGCGGCCCATGTACCGCAGGTGCGAAGGTCGGGCAGTGAGTTCATTTAATTTGAACTCCAACCCTTTTTTTTCTTATTTTCAAAGGAGTAGATGAACTAGTGCGATTTCTATAAGGAAATTTCTTCCCCAAAACGTAGGTGAGTGTTCTTTAACTTGTTTCTTTCAATCTTTTACTTCTAATTACAAGAATTAAACCTAGCAATCTAAGGTTTTCATGGTGAAATTAGGGATTTTGTGGTAGAAACTAGGTATTTCAAAATTTGGGGAATTTGACCTCAATTGGGGTCGGATTCCAAAACCAATTGCATATCCGTGCTCGGGGGGTGAACGGGTAAACGGATTTTGGTCCGAACCTCGAGTTTGGACCAAGCTGGCCCGGGGTCGGTTTTTAACTTTTTTGGAAAAACTTAGGAAAACCATGATTATACATTAAAGTTAATTCCTTTAGCAATAATTAATGATATTTAACTAATTATGATTAGATACGAGTGGGTTGGAGGTGAATTCTAAAGGAAAAGCTGTACTTGAGCAGTGAGTGGCATGCGAAGTCGAAGTAAGTGTTGTTTCTAACCTTAGCTTGAGGAAATATGTATTGTGTGACTACTTGCTAATTGTTTTGTTGCTAAATATGATGTATAGGTGAGGTGACGAGTACCTATACATTGTGATCGAGTCAGAACATGCGAGTTAAAGTTAATTCTTATTATTCTTGCTGTCTTCCAACCTACTATCTATGATTATTGTTGTTAGTGAAATATTGGAAGATTTGTATTCGGTTCCACCGAGATGGATAATATTGTGAATATTGAGTTGAGATTGAAATGGTGGTAGAAACTATGATGAAATATCGACTTCTTGTGAAATTCCTCTTTATATGTTGTTAATGATTCTGTTGACTGGTGAGGAAGAGTGTAAAGAACGAAGGGTGATGTCGTGCATAATTTATTTAAATGGTGAGGAAGAGTGTAAAGCACGAAAGGTGATGCCGTGCATAACTTATTTAAATTGTGAGGTAGAGTGTAAAGCACGAAGGGTGATACCGTGCATAATTTATCTATATTGTGAGGTGAGAGTAAAAGCACGAAGGGTGATGTCATGTGTGAGCACGTAATTTTTGCCCATGTCTAAAATATTCCTAAAAATACTTTAAAATAATTTTATTTGCCTTTTTCGGAATTTTAGGAATTTTTCTTCATTTTTGCATAATTAGTAGCATTACAATATTTTATATTTTTACTCCTCAAACTTTTTAGATCTAATTACATGTTAATTGCATCTAAAAAGAAAAAAAAAGCAATACATTAGTTATTTTGGTTAATTAATCTTAGCTTAATTAAATAATTGAAAACAAAGTAGTGTAAAGGGCTGATTTTTCAATTTAAGTTCCAAAGTTATATTAGTGGCCAAAAATGAAAAAATAAAAAAAAGAGAAAGAGATGGGGACTGATAGTTAAAATCAAATTGGGCCAAATCCGGACCAGCCCAATCCCCTTTAACCAAAATGATCCAGGCCTAAACTTAAACCCGTCCACCCCTACAATAACCAAACGACCCCGTTTAAGTAAAAAATTAATCCCAGTCGTTGATTTAGTGGGATCCAACAGCGGGGGACTAAGGATTAATTGGTATATAACTGTTTCAAGCCACCGCGTACCCCATTTTGCCTAAAGTCTAACACCCCCCTTCCCCATCCGTCTCTCCCTCCTCTCTCTTCACCTCATCGGAGCCGCAGTCCCCCGCCCTAGCTCCACCGTTCCTCCGCCGTGCTCCGCCGGCCGGAAATCGCCTCCGGCGGCGGAGCTTAACCAAACTCCACCAAAATTTCACCCTACAATCTTCTCTTCACCCTCACCCACCTCCCATCCTTAAATCCCAAAAATTGAATAATGTCACTTAAATTGGAAAAACTCCCTCATTAACCATACGATGGGTGAAAAAGGATGGGTGTGACAGCTCTGGCGACTCTGCTGGGGACCGAACCCAGAATCTCTGGTTCAGGGTTCAATAATTCGAGCTTGTTAATGTGATTTTACTTGGCTTTTTCTAGTTTGTGATATTACTGTATTTTGTGCGCTCAATGTGCTAAATGTTATTTATTTACCGCTTTGATATTTATTTGAACTGTATTTAAACTTTCCTCTTACGCCTCCCTTCTGAGTCTTCTAAAAATTGGTGCACATCTTCGTGTGGCCCGCCTTTCTGTTAGAGGTCATACCAAGTAAGAAATACGAGGATGGACTAGCCACAAGGCCGGATAGCCTTTCATGCTATCGGTACGTCGCTCCCACCCCGACTCGAGTTGTCCACTCGGGTAGCCAAGGTCTAGAACAAAACCCCATATAATGACAAAACCTCATGCCGGATTCCAAGTAGGAACGATTATCTGCATCATGTGCATTTTGACTTAGGGGACTCAACACAGGGGTTGGGTTCGTCTAGGACAGGTGTACCAGAAACAAAAAGACCATCCTGATACATCCTACTTGCTATATGTACATTATTTGTCTCGGTTCATTGTTGACCGGCTAAAAGAAAGAACGAAAAACAATAGAAAAACCAAGAGTGAGGATAGAAATTTACGAGTATTGAAAAACCTGATATTTGAAAAACACCTCGAAACTCTATCAAAATTTTCCGGAAAAAGGATTTCAAAATAACTGATAATGGGGAGAAATAGAGTTTCAAAATAGTTGTAAATGAGCCAAAATGAGAAGAAAATTTCAAAAAAAAAAAAGTCAAAAAACATTTTTTTTCTTTAGTTATGTCAAAACTGTCCGAACTACGTGGGTCTGATTCTCATCGGATATGAGATACGTAGGCAAACCTCATCGGTGCCGACCCCACTTTTCAAAAACAAACAAAAAATGTCCATCAGTCAATAAAACCGACCAAGCTTCGGTTAAAGCCTTGCACCGTTCTTGCCAAAATAAGCCTTAGAACATTTTACATTGTCGAAGAACTATTTTTCGTTAAAGAACGAATTTCTCTGTCACTTTTTCCGAAAAGTACCTTGTTTGGCCTCGAAACTTTGCTCAAAGTAAGAAGGGGCCATTTTTGCAAAAATGACCACTTTGGTCAATATTGCACAAATAAGCCACTTTAGGAGAGTTTGTCTTTTAAAAATTAAAAATGGGTCTTTTGTGTCAAGATCAGAGGTAATCCTAACCCTGTTTTCTCACATATGCAAAATGAACACTATCCAAACTCCGCAGCGGAACACCGTAGAAGAGGCTCCCCTACAACTCCAGATATGGTGGCATGATTTAGACAAAGATGGCAAAGAATAGGTTGGCGAACAGTTGGGATCTCTCGTTGATCTTATGAAAGTCAAACCCCGAAACGACTTGATTAAAGCTTTGGTAACCTTTTGGGATCCGGTCCACAACGTGTTCCGCTTCTCAGATTTTGAGCTCACTCCAACCTTAGAAGAGGTCACCGGATATGCGGGTTTTGGTCGAGACTTAAAGAATAAACAAATCATCTTTCCAAGACCTATGTCGGTGCGCCGGTTCTTTGAGGTCCTTGTCGTTAGCCGGCAACTCAGAAAAGGCAGAGTAATGGGTGTTGTTCATTCTATTTCCTATATTCCAGATACGGTTTCTCAGAAGGATTTGGAATACATGAAAATGGCTTGACTAACAAACAGGATAAGGATACTTGGAGAATCCATTGCCGGATTGCCTCCATCTTAGCATTTATGGGTGTTATGGTCTTTCCTAATGCCGAAGGGACTACTGACGTTCGGGTGGCCAAAATCGCCCAGGTCTTGACTGAAAAGAAAGATCATACTCTGATTCCACTCATATTGTCTGACATTTTTCGAGCTTTGACTGAATGCAAGTCGGGAAAAACATTTTTTCAAGGTTGCAATATCATTCTCCAGATGTGGTTGATTGAACATCTTCGTCACCATCCAAAGTTCATGAGCTATGGTACCGATAAAACCAACTTCATCGAGGTTTATGATGAGAGAGTGAAGGATTACCCTTTTCCAGAAGGAGTCGAGGCTTGGGTTGATTATCTAAGGTCTTTATGAGCAAACCAAATAGAATGGACTTCGGGATGGCTCCCACTCAGAGAAGTCATAATTATGTCCGCTGCCAAGAATCATCTATTGTTGATGGGTCTTCAAAGTATCCAACCATATGCACCCCAAAGGGTTCTGAGACAATTGAGCCGTTATCAAGTGACACCCGAAGAGGAGGATTTGAGCATCCAAGTCATTGAGATGCACCCCGAGGCCCCTTTACCTGAGGCCTTAATTCAACAAAGTTGGAATGGGTGTCGATACTTGAAAGAAGATACTCAGGTGCCCGATCTTGCTAGATGGGAAGTGGATCCGGGATATGCGGCATGGTTTGAAAAAATAAGTTGCATCGTTGAAGAATCAGAACCCCAGCCAGAATGGCCTTCCAAGAGGCCTCGTGTGCACGCTTTTGATGATAAAATTCAAGAAAGGCTAGGTTGGGGCGAAAAGGAAAGAGAATATAAAGCCACTATCCATGCTTTGAAAGAGAAATTAAGAAATATGGAGTTTGATAATCAGTTGCAGGCACAGGTAATCGAGGGTGAAAAATGACAAATGACCCGAGAGAATGAGGCGCTTTGTGCCCAAGTACGGAGTATGAAAATAGCCCTCGAGACGCCTATAAGGAGTGAAAGAGATGAAAAAATCATTAACAATCTGAGGTTGAAGGTTCATGAATATACCTTCGATTTGAAGAAAGCTGAAAAAGACCTGTTAGAGGCCCAAAGGAAGTTAGAAAAAGGAACAGAAGAACAACCTCATCAATTAAGACAAAAATATGGCAAAGAAATTGCCATCTTGAAAGAAAAACTATTTGCCATGGGGAACGAAATGGAGCAACAAACCAAAGATTTCAGAACGGAAAGGGAGCATTGTTATGAAAAGATTGACCAGTTGGAGGGAACGGTGCAAGAATTACAAGAGCAAAACAATGCAAATGCCCAGGTATTAGAGGCCCGAGTACATCAAATAGGGCGCTTACTTCAAGAGAATGGTATCATACGGAACATAATGCAAGAAATAGCCGACTACGTGGTGCAGGAATGCCACAAGTGCGAGAGTATGACCACTTCCATGTTCTTTGCCACCATGATGACTTTTGTCCACCAAGTAATGGACGACTTGGATCGACTTCAGGGGGATATTGCACACAGACCAACACAGATACCCGCCAATGCACCATAGGCTCCCGAGAAGACAACCAGAGGCTCTCCTTTATCATTGATGTTTAGTTTTTCGAGTCTGTACTTTTATTGCTTCCAAAATAAATAATGTTAAGTTGTTTTGTTTTATGTCTAGAGTCTGTACTTTTCTTTCGTGTTTATTAATGTTTCCAAAAATCACTTGTAATGAAAAGAACTATCTTTAATAGTGAAATGAAAATTGCACTTTGTTTACATTTACCTGTTCCGTGAACTAAGTAATGATCTGATTCATGCGGCGTCATGATGCTTAGGAAATCCACATAGGATTAGATCATAGCCCTCAAAGAAAAGAATAAAAGAACAAATAAAAATAAAGAAACGAGAGAGAATATTAAAGCCGGGATGAAACACACAGCTGTTGCAAACATTTTAGAAAAACCTTTAACTGCTTAGGTGCATCGCATCCCAACGTGTGATTCCCTATGTGTTAATATCTCTCACTAAACAATTTGTTGTTTACTCTCAAAAGGTTATTGCTTTTAAGGTGGTTGGTTTGCGGTGGTATTCTGGCGACATATCCTTATTTCACAAGATCCAAAGGAAGTATCGCAATGACATCAGAAAGTCACCTATCTATTGTTGAACCAGAGGATGGCCCCACTTCGGTTATCCCTCAAGAAGAATCGGCAGTCGCCGAAGAAACTGAAAGATCGAAATGCCGTATGCCTAGAGATGTGGGATGCTTGGTCCAACGAATGGAGCCACCTAACTCCATTCCCTATTTCCCTGAACTGATTCCCAGAACCGTAGGGACCATCAACGTGCCAATTTCAATGCCAAACCCATTTGTTCCATTTGGGTTCCCAACCATGGCCTCAAATTATACCGGAATGCCTTCTGAGGTTCGCCCCCAGGCACCATCTTTTGGATTACCCTCTGTGGTATTTACTGTGCCACCAGCTACTGGTGTGGCACAGCCAACACTAGCGCGACAGAGTTCTGAGCCAGCAAATTTTACTTTCCAAGCTCCTCAGTTCCAGCTGGATACTGCCCGGGTAACTCCAAATTCTTATCCGCAGTAACCACAATTTGAGTCTCCTGTGGAGCCGGAAAAAATCATGAAAAATATTGAACAAGATGAGATGACCCAAAAGATGAAGAGTATCGAGCAAAATTTGAAAAATATTCAGGGCCTAAGTGGCCAAAAGAGCGTGTCTTATGCTGATTTATGCATGTTTCCTCACGTGCATCTACCTGTGGTGTTTCAAAACACCAAAGTTTGAAAAATACGATGGGCATGAGACCCGATCGTTCACTTAAAGAGATACTGCAATCAACTGAGAGGAGCAGGAGGAAAAGAAGAGCTACTGATGGCTTATTTCGGGGAAAACCTTACGGATATCGCCTCAGAGTGGTACATTGATCAGGATATCTCCCTTTGGAATGTATGTGATGATTTGGCTCGAGACTTCGTAAGGCAATTTCAGTACAATGTGGATATAGCCCCATACAGAAATTCTCTGTCTAATCTCAAAAAGAAATCTTCCGGGAGTATGTAATTAAATGGCAGGAACAGGCATCCTGAGTAAAACCTCCCATGGAGGAAACTGAAATGATTAGTATCTTCCTGCAGGCCCAAGAGGCCGATTATTTCCAGAATATGATGTCCGCTATGGGCAAGCCGTTCGCGAATGCCATTAAAATTGGAGAGATGGTAGAAAATTGCTTGAAGACAGGCCGTATTTTAAGTCAATATGCTTTGAGAGCCACCTCCCAAGCCATTCAAAGTGGCTCGGGAGGCCTGGCAAACAGAAAGAAGAAAGAGGAGGGAGCCATGATGGCTTCAGGCCCTAGGAATTCTCGACGACCTCGGGAATATCCAAGCCCATTTCCCAGAGCTTCACAACACTATTGTCCTCATTAGGAAGAAACTTATGCCATGTCTCCCCTCCCTTATGCAGTGATGAACGCTCAGCCGCAGCCCCTTCCATAACAGTACAACCAAAACGGAGCTCCACCCCCTCCTAGAAATAACCATCCTCACCAAGCCCCGTATAATCCACGCCTTCCTCAGAACAACTATCCATACAATACCTACCCTCGTGAACCACCAAGGAGACCTACTTTCACTCCAATCAGTGAGTCATACTCAAGCCTGTTGCCAAAGCTGATTCAGATGGGACTGCTGCAGCCCGTACCTCCAACTCGGAAAAATCCAAAATCGACGTCATACAGACGAAGAACTAGCTGTGTCTACCACTCGGGAGCAGAGGGGCACGATACTGAAGATTGTTGGACTCTCAAGAGAGCAGTAGAAAATCCAATTGAATAGAAAAAGTGGTGCTGAGGGACGAGGAGGTCCCCAATGTCACAAACAATCCATTGCCATCCCACAGTAACGGGCCCGTCATTGGAATGATTTGTGAAGATAAAAAATTTGACCCGGCACTGAAATCCATCATTGTCATTGTGGATACAGAAAAGAAAGCAAAAACAGTGGAAAAACCGGGCAAGGAAGAAAAGAAAACAAAGTCCCCCAGCCAGGATAAAGAAAAGGCCAAAGAAGAAAAGAAAACAAAGCCCCCTGCCATGATAAAGAAAAGGCTCAAGAAGAAAAGAAAGAGACGACACTAGCTAAAGAAGCTGTCCTTTATGTCCGGAGAGCTCCGCGAAACAGAAAACTCGCTTGGAGCCCTCCCATAAGATTAGAATTGAATTCAAAACCGCAAAGAATGTATGTGCCGAAATGGACATATGTGATGAAAAGTCCGGCCATCCCACCAAATCTAAATGAACCTTTGGTTATCAGCCGCCGGTCGCAAATTCCGATTAAAAATACGACTACTGTCCCCTGGAATTATGATCAAACATTGGTAACATATAAAGGGAAATATGTCAGAGGGGAAGTCAACGAATCAAAACCCACTGGGAAGTATCATAACCCAGAGGAGCTGAACAAAGCTAAGCATAAACGCTTTCCTCTAAAAAAACCTATCACTGATGATGAAGCCGAGGAGTTCTTCAAGAAAATGAAAATGCCTAAATATGCTACAATTGAAGAGCTCAGGAAAACCCCTGATCAGGTTTCGTTTTTGTCTCTGTTGACTAGCTCAACTCATCCCGATTGCCCACCCGTCCAACAAAAGCAAAGAAAATTCAAAACAGATATTAGTGACAAAATTAAAGAAAAAGTCACCAAACGATTAGAAGCCGGTGTAATTCGAGTAGTCAGATACACCACATGGTTAGCCAACGTAGTCCCAGTATTGAAAAAAGACGAAAAGCTCCGAGTATGTGTTGATTACAGGGATTTGAACAAAGCAAGTCCCAAAGACAACTTCCCGCTACCAAACATCCATATCCTTGTTGACAATTGCGCCAAACATAAGGTACAATCGTTTGTGGATTGTTATGCCGGGTATCATCAAGTCCTAATGGACGAGGAAAATGCATAAAAGACAACCTTCACTAACACCATGGGGAACTTATTGTTACAGGGTCATGCCGTTCGGTTTGAAAAACACCGGGGCAACCTATATGAGAACCATGACTGCGATTTTCCATGACATGATGCACCAAGAAATTGAGGTGTACGTTGATGATGTCATTATTAAAACCAGAACACAGGAGGACCATGTCCGAGACTTGAGAAAATATTTTGCGGCTATGCAAATATGACTTGAAATTGAACCCTGCTAAATGTGAATTTGGTGTTCCTTCCGGGAAACTCTTGGGGTTTATAGTTAGCCGCAGGGACATTGAGTTAGATACGATGAAGATAAAGTCCATCTGATATTTGCCACCTCCAAAGACTAAGAAAGAGGTCATGAGCTTGTTAGGAAAGTTGAACTACATCAGCCGGTTTATTGCACAACTTACAACCACATGTGAGCCGATATTCAAGATCTTAAAGAAAGATGCAGCGATCAAATTGATAGACGAATTCCAAGAAGCCTTCGACAAAATCAAGGAATATTTGTCAAATCCGCCAGTGCTGGTCCCTCCCGAACCAGGAAGACCTTTGTTCCTGTACCTAACGGTATTGGAAAATTCTTTTGGCTGTGTCCTCGAGCAACATGATATTTCCGAAAAAAAAAGAAAGCCATCTACTATCTGAGAAAGTAATTCACTGGTTATGAAGCCAAATACACTCTGATGGAGAGAACTTGTTGTGCCTTAACTTGGGTTGCTAAAAAGCTTAGACATTATTTGCCTGCTTATACCACATATCTCATAATCATGTTGGATCCTCTAAAATACATATTCCAAAATTCAATTCCCACAGGAAGGTTAGTAAAATGGCAAATCCTGCTCACGGAGTTCGACATTGTTTATCTCACCCGCACAGCCATGAAAGCTCAAGCTTTGGATGATTATTTGGCTGAGAACCCGGTTAACAATGAATACCAGCCCTTAGGTACTTATTTCCCGGATGAGGAAGTCAATTCAGTCAAAGTAATCTTAGAAGACACTAACACCTGGAAAATGTTCATCGATGGAGCAGTCAATGCAAAAGGTGTTGGGATTGGGGAAATCTTGATTTCACCTACAGGACAACACAATCCAGCCACGACCCGTCTCCGGTTCTTTTGTACAAATAATACTGCCGAATATGAAGCTTGTATAATGGGCATGAACATGGCCATTGAGATGGATGTGGAAGAGTTATTGATCATGGGAGATTCTGATTTGATCACCAAGAAAGCTCAATGAAAGTGGGAAACTCGAGATGCTAAGCTCCTTCCATACAAACAACATGTGGAAGATCTTAGCAAATGATTCAAAGTCGTCGAGTTCAGATATATTCCTCGATGGCACAATGAGTTAGCCGATGCACTGGCTACCCTAGCTGCAATGCTGCCATATCCGGGCAATGTCCACATTGACCCGTTGGAAATTCAAATCAAAGAAGGACATGGTTATTGTAACACGCTCGAAATAGATCCCGATGTCCAACCATGGTATCACGATATCAAAAGATTCTTGAAAACAAAAGAGTACCCGGGGCAGGCCAATAGGGATCAAAGGAGAACCATCAGAAGACTCGCCATCAGTTTCTTCTTGAGCGGAGAAGTGTTGTACAAAAGGACTCCAAATCTGATTTTGTTAAGGTGCGTGGATGCCAAAAAAGCTGAAAAGATTATGAACGAAGTACATTTAGGAGTATGCGGTCCCCACATGAATGGGTACGTCCTCGCAAAGAAAATTCTACAGGCAGGATATTACTGGATGACCATGGAAAAGGATTGTTTCAGTTTTGTCCGGAAGTGCCATCAGTATCAAATACATGGTGACTTGATTCATGCACCACCCTCAGAATTACATCCCATATCAGCACCTTGGCCCTTCGTTGCCTAGGGAATGGATGTCACTGGGCCAATCGAGCCAAAAGATTCGAACGGACACAAATTTAGTTTGGTTTCCATCGACTATTTCATGAAATAGGTCGAAGCAGTCACTTTCAAAGCCTTCACTAAGAAAGTAGTGGTGGACTTCGTGCATTCAAACATTATCTGTCGTTTCGGTATTCCAAAAACTATCATTACCGATAACGCTGCAAATCTAAACAACCACTTAATGAGGGAGGTGTGTGAACCGTTTCAAATCACACACCGTAATTCCATCCCTTATCGGCCCAAAGCTAATGGTGCCGTTGAAGCAACCAATAAGAAAATCAAGAAAATCCTCAGAAAAATGATCCAAAGTTCTAGACAGTGGCACGAGAAGCTGCCATTTGCATTATTGGGATATCTCACGACCGTGCGTACATCAGTAGGGGCTACGCCTTATCTATTGGTTTATGGAACTGAATCCGTGATCCCTGCGGAAGTCGAAATTCCTTCCCTTAGGATTATTGTCGAAGCGGAAATTAAGGATGATGAATGGGTCAAAACCCGGTTGGAACAGTTAACTCTGATTGATGAGAAAAGAATGACCGCAATTTGCCACACGCAGCTGTACTAACAAAGAATGGCCTGCGCCTATAACAAGAAAGTACAGCCCAGGAACTTCGAAGTGGGGCAACTCGTCCTAAGACGTATCCTCCCCCACCATGAAGAAGTGAAAGGGAAATTCGCCCCAAATTGGAAAGGTCCATACTTTATAAGGAAATTGCTACCAAAAGGAGCATTATACTTGGGGGATATCGAAGGAAATGACCCCGAAATGGCTGTCAATGCAGATGCAGTCAAAAGGTATTATGTTTGACCGTTTCGTGATGTTAACGCTCCCGATCGAAATGATGAAAGTTTTCATTCACGCTACCCCAAACACTACCAGTTTTGTAATCCCTTTGAGACGGTTTCTCTTCCTTGATTACCCTCTTTGGAACTTGAAGTGTTAAAAAAAACTATGATGAAAAACAAAAGAAAAAAAAAAAAATAAATAAAAAAAAAAAATGTTTCCCTGAACTACATTTGACTTGATTCCGAAAGGATACGTAGGCAACCTCTCCTTGGGGTTCAGTCACACCAAAATAAAAATCCACATTCCCTAAAAGTTTAAGCTGGGGCAAGTGATAAAATTCGGCAATGATTCGCCTGAAAAGTTTCAAAGTTGTAATTCGATAAAAATTCTTTTTACACCAAATCCTGTTCAAGTCCTTCCGATCGATCGACAAAGAAAAGACAAAATGGGAGGATACAGCTATTTGGACCTGATACAAGCAATGAGAGAAATTAAAATGAGAGAGTCTTATCGGTGAAAACCCATACAGGGCACCATAAGGTGACGATGAGATAGAGAAACTAAAAATGAGTGAGTCCTGTTAGTGAAAACTCGCAAAGAGCACTACAGGGCGATGGCGAGAAGAGAAATGAGAGAGTCTTGTTAGTGAAAACTCGCAAAGAGCATTACAGGGCGATGGTCAGAAGAGAAATGAGAGAGGTTAGTCGGTGGAAACCCGAAAAGGGCACTACTAATCGAAAAAAGGATGATTGGTCACTGATATCGACATGGTCTAGGGCAAGGCTTCTCAACCGCGAGTTAAAAGTCGTAGGAATTTCTGGGAGTCAGATGGTTTATATAGATCAGGCATCTAGTCCAAGACGCATGTCATGTTCATTGAAGGCCACGTACACTCCAGATAAGTCCTTCTTCTCTTTTCCCGAAAGGGATATTTCTTGTCAAAACTCATTGTCTTCGTTTCTTTGTTATTCTCTTTCAATCCCTTTCAATCTTGACTCTGTTTCTAAGATAGATCAAAGAAAGGATGGAAAAACTGATTTACAGGGTTCTCGTTTGATGCGAGCCAACATGCAAAGGGCACCAAGCCTCATCAGGGGCATCAAGTCGATCCCGACTGACCGCAACGACCGATGCTTTAAACGCAAAACTCTTGAAAGGAGAAAATCAAATCGAAATTCCTATAAAGGTGATTGAAGTGGAAGGTTAAGTGCCACGTGGCTAACCCTCTCAGAGAAGTTTGAAAAGCTGAAGTGCTCCAAGTGCTTTAAAGTTAAAGATGGGGAAAATCAGAAATGAAAGGCCAATAAAGGCGAAATAAAGTTGGAAAAGGATAAGTCCCACGCGACTAACCGTTGCAGCAGAATTTAGGGGGCCAAAATTTCCCGATATTCGGGAAATCCAAAAGAAAAGAAAGTGAAAGTCCTATAGAGGCAAAGTAAAGTCAAATGTTGTATCCCACATGACCGAGCACCATGTTAAAATCCGGAAAGCCAGGGTCCCCGGGATTAGAGGTGAAACCCAATCCCCAACAAGCAAGTAAGTGGTCGAGATCTTCATCACAAGAACTGAGATCAAGCTGTTGAAAATCAAGGCTGCAAAACCAACCACTGTTTTAAACTAAAAAATTGTTCTTTGTTTGAAAGAAACAGTGTAACTCAAAGCAACCTTGCAAATTCAAGTGTAACCAAAAGAAAAGGCGCAAGAGCTAGAAGCAGCTCTGCAACAACAACTCCAAAAGGGAAGTTTTCTCCAAAATTCTTTCTCGCATTTACTCAAAATAAAATGAAAAGAAAAGAAAAGAAGAAAAAAATGTTGAAAACAACCCAAACCTGAAGTGGTATAGAATTTCCAAACCCTAGCTGCACCTTTTCCAACGTAGGGTATACAATCCCTAGTTGATAATTTTTTCCAACGTAGGGTATACACTCCCTCATTGATGCCAACATAGGGTATACAATCCCTAATTGATGATTTCTTTTCCAACATAGGGTATACAATCCCTAGTTGATGATTTCTTTTCCAACATAGGGTATACAATCCCTAGTTGATGAT